>JABUQX010052045.1:0-20000 GCA_015478945.1 Trachelipus rathkii
TCATGAAATAAATTTTATTTTATGAATGAAAAAGTATAAAAAATTATAAAATTTCGTTTTAAATGGTATATATACATATTTTATAATATAATATATCCTTTCATATAAAATAATCATCCTGACCTTAGTAAATATATGTCTTTTCCCCCCCTCACAATACAAAAAAAAAATAAATTTTATTCCCATCAAATAATAAATATAATATAATATATTAATATTATATTCATATTATATATTTTTCATGATATAGTTATATTATATATATTTATTAATATATTATATTATTATATATTATTATTAATATTCAATATATATATATATATTATATTATTAAATATTATATTTCGGCATACTCCTTATGCCTCATAAATCATGACATTATCTATCACTCACATTATCGGCCAGTTTGATCGTAGGCTGCCTTTTGGGGCGGTAACCACTATAAATAGTATCACAATCCTGCACGTACCTCGGGGTCTGCACGTATCCAACTTTGGATAGACCACTGAGCTCTATACTCTATATATGAGTACTAAGACTAGTGAGACGAAGTTTATGAGGCCATTGAAGAAGAATGCTAGTTTCATATGTAAAGTGATACACCTACCTGAGTGATATACACAAGGTGACTATAGACATCTGAGGAAACATTAAGGCGAAAATAGTTTTTTTTACTACTGTAAGTGCTCTAGGATTCATAGAGTTATGTGAGACAAGTAAAAGGAAAGAAGATTGACAGTTCTAACTGACAGGGACGAAGCCTAAATACTATATTATAACGTACATTTTCTATATAAACAGCTACCAATATAATAATGGTAAAAGATAGATAATTAACTCATATGACTGAGTGATAAGTCATCTCGGTCTAATTTTGTAGTGCGTGGAAAAAAAAATATATAAATAAATATTATATAATATAAATAATAATACATAAATACATATTATAATAATATATTTTAATATAATTAATATAATTAATATTATAAATATATTAAATATATATAATATCATATATATAAATATATATATATAATTAATATAATAATAATTAATATAATAATTAATACGTAAATTATAATAAATATAATAATATATATATATAATATTAATATAATTAATAATATTAATATATATAATAATTAATACTTTAATAACACATAATAATTATTATTATTATAATATAATATATATATATATATAATATATATATTATATATATATATAATAATCTAAAATACTATATACAATATGCTTACCAGGGTAATAAAAATAATAACTAATATTTATTATGGATATACCTGGTAAAATTAGTTTAGTTAGGAATGTAAAAAATAAAATTACAAAAAAATAATATACAAAAAAAAAAATTATTGTATAATAATTTACATATGTTATCATATGATTTAGAAAGCTATCAATTTAGATATAAGAAGTTTTAGAAAATTAAAGAGAGGTTCCAAATGAGAGTATTAAATTTTGTACTTTTTTTTAACTAATTAGAAATATCCTACCAAGGGTTAATACCGCAATACCGATGGCAGTGTACGTCGGTAGGTCCTCTCAGAGCCTTTACCGGGGATAATAATTCCGGGGTAGGTACTATATTCCCCCTCGGGGAGGGTCTCACACGAACCCCCGCTCTTTGTGTTTATTTTGGGTTGTCGTCGGGCAGTTTCCTTCCCCGTCACCCTTCCCAACTACTCGGGTGTATTAGGAAAACGTTCCCCCCTAATAGTCTGTGTTCTACCTCAGTAATAACCTGACTCGAGACACCCTTAACATTGCTCATATAGATGTAATTTATCTATCATTTATTAGCATAATAATATTAATATATATATTATATAAATTTTATATATAATATTATATATAATATTAATTATATATTATTAATATATTTATATATATTTAAATATATTATATATCTTATTTATATATATATATAATATATATTATATATATATAATATATATATTTATATATTATATATATTATATATTTAATCTGTTCGGTATATGAATTATAACTAAGCTCTCCTACTCCCCAAATAAAATAAATAGAACAATTTATTTATATGTTTAATTTTTTTTTTTTTTTTACATTTTCCTAACTAAAATTTTTACAAAAGTGAAATTTCTTCATAAAACGTATTTCTTTTCCCTGTAGCTTATGTGTAGTTTTCGAGATTGATTTTTTTATTTTTTTTTTTTAAACAGTTTCTCTGTAAAAATATTTTGCCAGTAATTCCAACCAATGTATTTAACCTTTTACTTGTAGGCTATTGTAGTTTTCTGAGGCTAATGTGATTGTGGCATCTTCTATATAATCTTTAATAAATTATAATATATATATATAATATATATATACTATATAATATCTATATATTATAAATTTATATATATATTATATTTTAATTATATTATATATTATTATATATTATATAATATATTATTATATATTATATATATATATATATTATATTTTATAATTTATTATTTAATATTATATTATATAATAATTATATATATATTTATAATATTAATTAATATTAATATATATATTATTAATATTATATATTAATTATACTAATATATAATATCTATAAAATATATACTATGTAGTGAAGGGTATATTACATAAGAATGAGAACCTTATATAGGACTTATATTTTAAGGAGGAGTTTTTTAGGAGAAAGGTTTCTCATATTATTTTAATGCATAATATACATTAATGTATTAACTATTTTTATTTATATTTTTATTTATTTTTATTTTTATTTATTATTTTTTTTTATTTATAGTTATTTTATACTTATCAGACGCCATGCTTTGGCTAGTGGTATCTTTTTAAGGAATGGAGGTTCAGACACAGCTCCATATTTGTAAGTGCGACTTTTTTCGTAGGTCTATATTTATAAATAGTATATATGATATTATTTATTTAGTTGTTTATACTCGCCGCACTGATTGGGGTAGAACCGACAGCGTCTCAATACAGGTGCTACGACACAGGAAGACAAAAGAGTGTTTCTGAGCGTCTGATGGTGTCTTGCTCTGTCGTTCTGTTTTCGCTCGCTGGTGTGGGTTCGTGAGCCTGTGTGTGTTTTGGGCTTTGTTTGATTATATCTCTATTCCCTCACGGGAGTATGGGTTTATCTCAGTGAGGATTTCCACCCACCGGCTCTTTGGTATTCGATAGATAGGTTGTGTACGAGGCGAGCACAGTGACCCTCATCAATCTTCACCTTCGGAGAGTTAGTCGGTACTGTAAGGCTCGGTCCGACACCTCTGTTCCGACCTCGTCCGGAGGGGCCCGCACCTTCAATTCGAGACTCTGGTCCCTGTTACGGTACACCGACTCGACTCTCGACTCGCTCACCTCTGTATCTTACACGCGGAGGCCCACGGGGCGAACCTCGGCGCCGCCTGGGCCGAGCACGGGCCGCGACGCCTTTCCGCCGCCGCTACGCGGGGATTGGGCGAGAGGTCGTGAATCCGCGCCATTATTTTATCTCATTACTTACTCCCTTATTTCACTCTCAGTCTGAGTGGGAGGTTTCAGTAGCACTCTCCACTTATCTCACTTAAGGCTAATATTGGGGGGCATAGTACTTCTACTCTATTTCTTGTCGATTACTTACGTGAATGGAGTCTCGCGCACCGACTCTTTAGTTTATATACTCTGGATTGCATTACTTAACACCCGCTGGGGTTCCGTTGTGAGTTTCTTCTTTCGCATCCAGCAATTTCTAAGTATATTGTCTTTTCGAATGACCTCACTAATCACCCCTTACTGTTGCTCAAGACCTTTGTTCAAAGTCGCCACGCAGTCGAGCATAAACAGTCTGGTCGTATACACTTCAGAGCAATGTATTGTGTCTCTTATAAGGGTTTTATCCGGGGTACAGTAGAGATTCTGATTTTATTTTATTGTGTTTTTTATTTAGATGTACTCTGTATTTATGGTTTGTTGTGTTCTATCAGGTATCAGCAGAACGGGGACTTTTCTACATCCTTCTCACTATTATCCAAACAATTGTAAATATTGATCCCTGTATGTCTTACCACTGACTCGCATAACTACATGATTTACTACGATCCCCGTTATAACTGTTTTTCCTTATGTGTCTTGTTGTCACTTTAGTGTCGTCACCCTCTACTCACGGTGAGTAAATAATGTACCGATTTGATCAAATTTTCAGAGCGACCACACCAGCATAATTAAATAATTAATTGGACCATAGAAATAAGATTAGAAACTCTGAATTCTATAATCCAACCTTTCACTGAGGTATGTATCATTACGATGACCCGGGCGTGTAAAATGAACTGTGGGTTGCCCCAGACGGGGTACTTATCATTCTACTTACCATAAAATCTTATGAATATTGAACATAGATAAAATTATAAGCATCTTGATATCAACCTATTTATGGTTGTAACTCATAGAATATGTATATATTCAGGGGTAAAATGACCGATTTGACGAAATTCGGGGACCTCAAGATTATGGTTTCATAATCTTGAAATATTGCACATAGAATGTCATAGAAACTTCCGGTATATAATACATCTACTCCATACCTTCTTACGAGGATGTTATATCTTATTGAATGTATATTCCGGGTGTATATAAAAATGACTTAGTGGGTGGCTCCAGTTAATCGGTGTTATATAATCTACTTTCTCACCCCTAAATAAATTACCTGAGAACATATTGACTAAATATAAGAACAACGAAAAACTTCTGATATAATAATATAACAGCCTTAATTTTTAGGTTATGTATATTCATTTAGTATGTATCCAGGAGTAAAATGACCCGGTTTACAATGACCATAAAATTCGGGGACATAGTACCCCCACAAAATCACTGAAATATTTGACCTATGAACTCAGTATGAAAAAACTCGTATATCACAATCCTTCTGAGAAATGTATCCTTAGTGAATCCTTACTGGGATATTGTTAAAATGTACATGTTGGGTGGTCCTCCCCGACGGGATATCATCATTCATTCTCAACCAAAATCTGAAAATATATTGACATATACATTTTGAACAACGAATACTTGTGGACTATTGGACCGGTCGCGTCCTTCTTTGAGGTGTAGTCGTCAGGTGATCACTACGACGAGGGTTGAGAAGTGACCGTTGATCCACGAAATTCGGGGCACCAGTGGTTCCAGCCCACAAAACATTGACAATCAATTTGATTAAACGCCACAATGATTTTTGAAAGGCGGATAGCTAATTGGGTCGCGGAAACCTTTACTGAGATGCTGGAGTAATATATTTGAGATAGTAAATACCCTGCGGTGTTAAATAGTAGATACTATGGTAGGGATGCCACACACTATGATCTGGGTGAGCTTCTCCCTTCCGAAATATTATACATACCCGAAAATATTGATCATAACACGTTATCAGGTGGTACGATAAACTTGACTCATAGCATGTTAGCCTTTTTATGAGTTGTATTCTTTGGAGGAGTCGACCTACAGTTGCTTTAATTCGAGTGTATGTAAAATAGAATTTCTCGTTAAGAATTGTAAGTACCAAAGGCGGTGGACCAGGCGCGCAAGCAATGATCCGTTAATGGATAGATTTTGCGGAGCGCATAGACTATAGAGGAGCGGACATATGAGAGCCTCGCGGCTATACCCGGCCTTCTATCACATAACTGCGCTTGATAAACCTACTTGCACGCTACACCTGACCAGCACACCCATGAGGAATGGATCGTTGGTGCTGGTCCATAGAAATTAGCGTCACGCACACACCTTTCCTCTCTAAAATTTACTTAACTGAGAGATTTGGTTGATATATACATGTATATTCGTAGTGAGGAAAAATGTGGAGAACGCAAATAGCACTATTGATCACACCTTGTTGTAACAACGGTATCGGGTTGTAATGCACCTGACTCTACCTTAGACAGAGTATGATAATATACGACCGGGTAGCTAACGAATGCAATACGAGACAAAGTTCATTTTGCGGAGTATTAATAAAGCAAGACATAGGATATAATGACTACGAAACTCGGAGACATATTTTATTATCCCGCTATCAATACGACTAATCTCCGAGATCACACTATGGTTTGTGAGTAGATCAGCAAGCATAAATGAAGAAGGAAGCAGCCTTGGCGGAGTACTCATGATAACGGAAAGTGTCAACTACCTCTTAATTTGCACGTGATGGACGTATAACTAACACTTGTAATTGCTCTATACCAATACGTATACTTACTTCACTAAGCTTTATGCCAATACATAATCTCTAACATATCATTATTATTTTTTGCCCGAATTTATTTGTTTAAAATTTTACAAAATTTTTACTTACTATAATCTTGTGTAATTATCCATACTGAACCTTAGATTTCCTCTCGAAAATACGTATTCTATAAACGTTGATCCGCAAAGTTTCAACATCATAAATGCATAACATTATATCATAACCTGATGTATAACCAATATAATAATGTATTATATCTATCTCCAAAATTGACACATTACCCTACTTGCCTATAATATAAATCACTATAACAAATTCAGCCAAAAGTTCCATACTAGTCAATACAGTTAAAGTCAGCTCACACCGTCTGCATACAATAAACGTATAACTAACTTATTTCATTACGTTTTCAATTCATATCATTAACATATCATTTCACTTTCATTTTTTTCTACGTATTAAATCACTGGTATATTTTAGTGTGCATCACCTATTGTACCTAATTATTACACAGTACTGAATACACGAATTATACTGTCCACCGGTAACAAATTTTGGCTTTTTATGTTTTGGGCTTAACAACCACCGCTATCATATCATCAAGTGCTCGAATCCAATTGTATATTATATTTTAATAACCCCGAAAATCTTAACATACCTTAAATTCTCAGACGTATATTAAACACTCTAACATGTAACATAAAGTTTAATACATCTTACATCAACAGTGTTTATAGCTATATTAGCCACATTGTAACATGTGCCACATAAATAGATCATATAAACGTTGCTCTTCACATCTTTTTTTTTTTTTGTACCCTTTTTAAAATTAGATAGTTAATTTTGGACCCACTCTTATTTTTTCTTTTACATTAAGTAACGAAGAAATGGATCTTTAAAAGCTTCTTTATTGAAAAAATTTGTGAGACAAATTCTTCATTCTCTTTAAAACTTTTTAGTTTTAGTTAAATTTCTTTTTTCTTTAAAAATACTAATTTAATTTTCTAACTTATTTACTTTACCTCATTCCCCCCTCATAAGGTTTCCCCTCACTTTATCTCTCCTTCCCTTTCCCCGGGTCCTTTCCTTTCTCATCCTCCTTCGGGACTCCAAACCTTTTCTGCTCTTTACCTAAAATTCATTTCATTCTATTTCAATTACTGTTTATTAACTTTGTTTGCGTAACACACAAAATATATTGTCTGTTTTTTCACAACTACGTCCCCACTAAAACGGTAAATAACTGAATCAGTTACCACTCCAATATCCACCCTACCCTCCCTCTCTTTTGCTTATTTCCTCCCTACCAGTCTTACTCCGTCTCTCTAACCCTGATCCTACTATTTGGTGTAGATTCGTATACCTCATTGACTTTCCCTCCGCTTTACTCATGTCATATTTCTCGCTATCTATATCTGGATAATTACATTTTCACTGCACTCAAAACTATGTCTTTACTTTTTTCACTACTATGCAGAAAACTCTCTTTGAAATACCTAACATTAAGTTTTTCACATCATAATACGCTAACATAACAACCTGATGCAAGAAATATACATGTATATGACATGCAACCCTTTTCTTACACCTTTGGCTTACCTTTATATACACCGTATCATACAAACACTAACATTAACAAAGTCTCAACACTTAACAACCAGTAAAGTAACTAGCAAAACATATAGAACGTTTCCTTTTACTTTTTTCCTCCTTTTCTCTTTTTTGCTTTTAAAACAAATTTTATACATTCCATTTCTAACTTTCTATTCATCAAAGCAACGTTAGTCTTCGTTAAAAAACCTTTTAATGCTACTGTAATTGCTAGTTCTTTTAAAATCTTTTTAGTTTAGTTACCATAAAAACTCTTAAATAAAACTCTTTCTTATATTTAGGCTTTTTATTTCTTTTTAAAATCTTTTTTTGATTTTACTACAAATTTATTCTTTTTTATGTTTATACCACGTAAAAAACATTCTCCTATTACATTTTTACATAATACTAGAAACAGTAAAACAGTAACTAGCAACAAGTTTTCACATCAAATAACCAGCTAAACATAACAATACCGACCTGATGCCGCAAGAAGTACCTTGGTGCGCATTCCTCAGTATCCTTATACCATTTTGAATATCTAGGAGAGTTCGGTATGTATCGTTGAGCTTTATATTCATTAAAGAAAGGCTTCTAACATTTTTACATACAATGGCAGTTTTCATGTACATCTTTGCCCCAAACATTTTTAATACTCTCTCAAAATATGAAATTGTTGATATTAATTTTTAAAGGATAGCCAGTTTAACCTTCAAAAATTTATTACCCCATTCTTTGTTTGTGAATCTTACTCAATTTCATACTGAAAACGAAAATACGCTACCACTTGCCTTAATGCCAAGATTTTCACATAACAGGGATTTTAGTCTTTATAACCATTATCACGATTTAATTATCTGATATTCCCTAGGTACAGGCTATATAACGCGACCCAATTGATCAAAAACCTTATACATACCTTATGATCCGTATATATTATCATACTCAACACCCCTTAATCAATAAGTTTACATATCTTTAAACAATCACCTAAAGTATCATATTACTAACCTGCCACTCACACAACCGCAGAGCATTTGTATTGACAAGTCTGATGTGGCTTTTCAATATGTTTTACTAGAGTTAGTCACACATATCAACTCGAGACCACTCTGTTTCAAACTCCTCAACCGCCCTTCTTTCGCAGGACATATTACTGCAATACCTATGATTCTTGTTCTGGTTCGTTTTCCGACAATTCACTTCCGCAAGTACCCTATCGCTATTTCTTTGTTCTTGTGTTTTTGCCGTACCCTCGGAACACTCTATGTCAACTTGCCTTACTTCTTTCTACTCAACACTAACATACCGGCTAACATTTAGCAAAAATTTATCACCACATTTGGTTAAATTACTTGCTACTTGGAGTTCAGAACCCAGCGAACGACGATTTGTATTCGCTGAATTTCTAGAGTACACTAGTTTTCGCATTCTACATTAACAAAAGCTAACATAGCATCAACTGAACTAAGAAATAATGGCCCAATCATCTTAGAATCAAATCAATCAACGGCATATCATCTTTTATAGTGGCCAAGTTGTAATTAATTCCTTCGCTTTAACATTAATTTACCCAAGTTCCACTCATTAACACCCAATAAACGCACTTAAACAGTGTATGCCGCAAACACTGCTAACCTACCTATTCTCCTAACCTACTTTTTCAGCATAAACTTTCTAACATATTAACGTTATCTTACACTAACATTTAACATTTTTAGCAAAAATTGGCCATAACATTGGTAAATTATCATACAGACCAGCGAAAGTCATGCTAACATAATAAAGTTTCCAACACATTAATAAAGCTAAACATAGCATCATACTGGAACTAAGAAAATAATGCCCAATGACAAAACCCATAACACCAGTCTCTTAAGCAGGAATAACCTGTTAACATTAAGCAAGTTCCGACACTTAACCCAATAAAGCAACTTAACATGGTATTGCAAAAACGTTAACCTAACTCTTACTTTTTCAAAAGGCATAACTCTAACATATTAACGTTAATACTACATTGACACAGTAACATTAAACTAAAATTTCTCACAACATTGGTTTATTATCATACAGAGCTGCGAAAGTATGCTAACGTAACAAAGTTTCACATCAATAAAGGCTACATAGCCATCAACTGAAATAAGAAAACTAATGCCCCATTAAGCAAACATTAACACATCTTAAGGCAGGAATAAAACTGTTAACATTAAACAAAGTTCCAGCACTTAACACCAGTAAAACGTCAACTAAACATGACTAACATGGTATTCAAAACGTAACCTAATCTTATTTTTCTAGGCATAACTTAACCCACTATAATACGCTTATTCTTTACTTTACTTTTTCTGACACAGGTAAATCATTTATACTAAATTCATCCCATTTCTCACATACATCCTGGTTAATTTATGCCCATACAGACCAATACCGCGAAAGATATTGCTAACATACAATTGTTCTGGGTCACATTAATAAAGCTAACATATGCGATCAACTGAACTAGGGAAAAATAGGATTAGCCCCCCAAATGACAAACATTACCTCTTACAACCTACTTTCTACGAACTATTGTTTCTGGCCCCACTCTCCTCCATCTAAATAAATGCCTTAATCATTAACAAAGTTCCATTCATCATTGAATTATCAGTAAAGGTAACTTAACTTTCACACTACAAAACGTAATTTGTTTTCATCTCCCCTCTTTTCCAGGTCATTAAATCTTTAACATACTTCATACCGTTATATTCTTGACATTCTAACGGATCACAAAACATTTAATCGTCTTAATATTTCCCTTCTCTGCACAACATGGTCTCTAATTTATCATACATGTTAGCTGCGGACAAGTACCTGCCTACGTATCCAAGAGGTTTCTCACATGCTATTTACAATGCTAATCATAAGCGTCAAAATATGATATCACTATAGTAATATCATATTGCAGCAACCCAGACAATACCTCCGCTTACATCACACACTACCAGCTTTTAATCGCACCACCACATAGATATTCTTTGCTATTAACCATATTAATCAAAGCTTCCACACTCAAATACTTTCAGTCAACGCAACTCAAACTCGGTTATGAACGCAAACGCTTAACCTAACCTTGCTTAACTTTTTCAGAGCGCATAACTCCTAACACTTGGTTCTTATCTCACTTACACTGACACAGTTATATCCCAATTATACTCACATATTCTCCATCATATGGTTAACTTAGTCAATACATGCACTTTAGTCACGCAGCCGAAAGTATGTCTAACATATACATGTCCTTCACATTCAATAAAGCTAACATTACGCAATCCATTCATGAAAAACATCCTACATGTGACATATAGAAAGCCTGTGGCAGAGCCACATAACTTCCTAGACACATCTTACGCCCTAATAAACTGTTAGCACATTAACAAAGTTCCAACACTAATCTCACCCACGATTCCACTAACCATTTACAGAACTTATGCTCAAGCATTACCCATCCAATCCACCTTACTCAATCTCTTAGAACCCTCAACCTGAACCTCTGTTCCAACTCCACAACAACCATTATCTCATGTGAGGTAACGGGCTTTATGTGTGACGGGAGTTTTGTAACACTGGTGTGTAGAACTCGGCTCGTTAACCAACATGGCACATGAGATATCTGGCATGGAGGGGGTACACTTAAAAAATTCTTCCCTCTAAACTAACCCTACCAAAACACTAGAAATAAAGAATTAGTACGAGACAGTTAAGAAGACACATGGGTCATCGAGACTGTCCCAGTTCAAAAACTAGGGTAAATAGGTCAATTGATCAACATGAATCAATGCGCTCCATAAAGCAACCAGCCGAAGAACTAGGGCTTGTCAAAATCAAGTAATATTTAACACCATAACATAGAACTTACTACCAAAAAGCAACAACTATATATAAGTCGTTACATGCTAAACCACAAAGAACTCACACCAGCTTTTACCATTAAGTTTATAGGTTATTGGGTCATACCCTACTTACATAGTAAGGCATTTTTTATCATTAAGCACACTGCATAAGCTGCGCACAACGCAATGATAACCCATTCCATCACTCGAGTTACCTAGTTACGCCCGCAATGAAGGAGGCGAGCGAAGGGACCACTGATCGGGTGGAATTATATACGGATATAAAGAATTCATTCCTTACCTCTCTTCTTCGCGGTATTTGATATTTTTACCACTGACTGTGTAGCTTTGTTACAGTGTTGGATGATAACTTAGCTTACCTTAGCAACTTATATTCTACACTTGAGCCATTTTTCATGGCTTTACCGCGGCGCGCGACACACGTGGCCGGGCCAGAGTCCTTCGGAAAGCTCAAGCCCTTCATCCACCGGCGGGCCACTGTTTAAAGAGCTGTAAAGCTAAGCACGCCTTCATCAAGCAGCGCACTTCTAGCGCTTGTTTATGGACCTTAGGCCGGTTTTAACAATCCGCTTTCAACATAGGCCGTGCGGACCCTAATTTTTCCATGCCGCACAGTCCGCACGCCACCAGCTTGACAGGCGGCATAAACTCGATGACAGCTCGTCCCTGACGACAGGGCACGACCAACCCTTACTCTTTCATCCATAGCCAAGAGTCACCTTTCCTTCATTCGTTATTTGTTTAGTTTTCAGAACCTTTGCTATAGGTAAGTGATCAATTTTTAACCCGCCCTGGCACTGATTACTATTATTTGAAAATGGAATTAGCACGCGTTCAGCTACTGCTCCACCCTCCCACTTCTTCGTAGCTTTGTCAACCGCTTACTTAGGCTTTTTACAGTATGGGCCTTTCACGCCTCCATCAGAAATTTTTCAGTCATTTTGTCCCTTCTTCAGTCTTAATCCCGTCAGGCCACTTCATTTTGGAGCTGGGAGGGTGGCATAGCTCCAGCGCAGAGTACTTTTGCACCAGCGTTTTATACCTAACTTATCTTTTCATAATCAGATGTTTTTACACATAGGTATTTGTTTAAATTATATCGATCAGACGAAACGTCTAGACGGAGGGCTATCCAACCACGCGCACATTCCTTACCGGACGACAACAGGTCCATTTACCCAGGTAGGGTTGAATTACCTTGTTCTCTGTGGGCGGAAAATTTTCCGAATGATCACTACGAAATAAGGCACGGGCTTGAACAGGGACGTCCACGACATACTTGTAAGTCTTTCTCTTGAGTAGCAACATCGAGGGCCTAGATTCGCTCGGCATTTTTTCGGATATTCTTCGTATTCATTATTCTTACATTGTATATTTTCGATAGAGAGAGTGTCCCCGTTCCGCAAATTTTTGATTATGCTAACCAGCTCTCCGGCAGTTGTTCACTTGCGTTTAACGAGCTGCTGCGTCTCAGATTCGAGTTCGTCTCTACAACCTTCTATCTCACTTGGAGACTCCTCGTACGTTCGACGTAACGCCCGCTATTAAAGCGTGAATAGAGCTTGAAAGCGGCACGGGAGGTGGGGTTTGCGGCGGAGAATACATAACCACTTCCTAGACAGCTATGCTTTCTGGCTCTCATTTTTCTCGGCTGCCGACGGCAGAGCTTACTTAAGAATGAATTCAATGGTCAGAGCTAGAAGCATTGGTGATTTACTTTGACACACACGAACACATCTTCAGACCCCGGCTATTATATTCACCAACCAAATGCTCAATATATAATTTAATTAAATCTAAATTTTTTTCTTTTATACTAAAGTCATAGATAAAATAAAAATTCACTATATATACTCATTACTACTTAAAACTATATTATATATAACGATCTCTACCCCCTCCCTCGCTCCAATAGCGGGAGCGGTTGACTCGAGTATAATGTTTGGTTATGATTTTTCTCTCTATTTTCTAATTTTTTGTGTTATGGTGCTATTAATTATTATGGCGTTACCTAGTATTTAAGGTATAAGAGTAAGAATGCTAACCATTATGTTACTTATAATTATGTACCTTCTATATATATTATTATGTAATTATACTTTTGTCTGGCAGTACTCTATATAAAGATATTTATATTATATCATATTATTCTTATATATATTAATTATATTACGTATATTTAGTAAATCACAGTACTAGTACATATTTTATTAATATACTTATATATATACTAATATATATTATATAATTATATATATATATATATACGTATATAATATATATATATATAGTATTATATAATTATATATTATAATGTATTTATATATATAACTATTATATTATCTATTATAGAGATGTTATGTAGGTGTATTACAGCTCGTTAGTGATGACCATATATGTCTGTAACTATAAGTATACTACATATATGTAAAGTAGTGCTATGTGATTTATATATTTATATTGATAATATATATATTAATAAATTATATACAGATTATATATATATAGTATATGTATACAATTATATATAACTTAATAATACTATAGTGTACATTTATATTATATTATAATAATACTAATATATATATTATATATATTATTATAGTTTGCTGTGGATTATAGTATTAAATAGGTATTAACTATAATTAATGTTATATATATACTACTATTATAAGATAATGATAGGTAGAGATTAATATAGTTGTATTTAACCCTTTATATATTATTTATATATACTTATATATATATATATTATATATGTTATAAGCGTATACGTATATGATTATATCCTACTTTTAGGTATTCATACTCATCACATGTATGAACATGCAGTATTAATATTATATAAATATATGGTATATACTTACTATAATATTTTATATAGAGTTTTAATTTATGCATATACATATAGTTTTATGTATTCCCAGTTATTTATAAAAGTAAAAAATATATGCATACCATACTATTAATATATATATTATATATATATATATATGTATTATTATAATATATAGTATATTATAATAGGTCTTCATATATATATATAGATCTTTAGGTTATTGAAATTATTATTGAATTTTAATTAAATTTACACTTTTAAATTTTTTTGATTTTATTATTATTATTATTATTATTATTATTATTATTAATTATTATTATTTTATATTATTATATTATTATTTTTATTATTTTTATTATTATTATTATTATGTATTATTTTTTATATTATATTATTAATCATTATTATTATTTAGTTTTATCGTATTATTATATATTATTTTTATTATTATTATTAATTAGATATTATTATTATTTTAAATTTTATATTATATTATTATTATTAATATTATATTTTTTTTATTATTATTATTATTATTATTTTTTATTTTATTATTTATTATTATTATTATTATTATTATTTTATATTTTTATTTTTATTATATTAATTATTATTTTCTTAATAATATGTCTTCTTAATTTTTTATATTATTATTATTTTTATTTATTTATATATTATTATGTATTATATATTATTATTATATTTTATTATTTTTATTATTATACTTTATTATTATTATTTTTCTTGATTATTTTAATAAGATTATTTAAATCAAACTCTTAAGAAATTTATAAATTTTTATCTATTAACAGTATATTTAATCACTCAACACAATACATCTCCCCCACAAAACACGACACGAACCAAACTAACGCACTCCCGACATTGAGGTCTAACATATATGTATATATTAATATTATATATTATATATATATATTATATATATATATATTTATATAGTTATATATTATATATATATATATTATTATATATATCTAATCATTAGATAAAGTTTATTAAGTAATCCACTAAAATTTATTATACTATTTTTGTTCGGTACTCCAAAACACACTCTAAAAATCATCTTTACTATTTTGTATTTTTATAGACATATTTTTCTGTTTATTAAATATTTATTTTTTGTATATAAATGAACTTTTGTTTTTAAAAAGTAAATTAATTTTAACTATTTTTTTTCACTTTATTGTAGGTAGGAAAGAAGGTAGTAAGTGGAATTTTACGTACTTATTTGCGGGTTCGTTAAACTTTATTTTAGTGTTTTCAATATACTATGGTATTTGAGTTATTTGTGACTACATACAAGTATAAGAATTGTTACATTTTCAGGGAATTGGTTTTTACCCGTAACTATATTTTTAAAGGGTAGATTATGTAAGTATCTTATTTACTATACGTTACGATTACTTTGTTTTCTGTATCTATATTTAGGGTTATTTTACTACTAAATGGAAATTGGGAATTTACATTTATTCTGAGATGTAGTCTAGAATTTTTTTTTAACTTTTTTATAAAGTTAAATTTTGTAAGTTATTTAATGTACGTTATGATCTTTTATGTAGTTGTTTCAATATCTATAGTTTTGAGGTTATTTTTACTACATTAATGAAATTGAATTTTACCATTTCTAGAATTGTTTTTACCATTTTTTTAAAGTATTATAAGTTATTTACAAGTAAATTAAAGACTATTATGATTAGTTGTTTACCTAATATATACATTTTGAGGTTTATTTTTACTACATAGTGAAATTGAATTTAACCATTTCGTCTAGAGGTAGGAAGTTATTGCAAAAATACTTGTCATCTACTATAAGTTAAGTTATAAGATAACCGATTTTTTGATGTTAATGTTTTTTAATCTTTGAGTTTCTTCCTTACAGAAATTTGTAGTTGTAAAAATATTGTAGCATGTAACTATTTTTCAAGTAAATTGTCGAATTGTAGTTATGCATATACAAGTCCATAGTATATAAAAGTAATTGTGTAAATATTATTTGCATTTAAGGTCAGTAATTCTTTGTAATTTGTTTCTATAAGCCAAAAGGCTTATATATAAAACTGTTGTATACATTACATTTTTCAAATTAATCTTCGCAATTTTTTAGATTATACAATACGTTAGAGACTTAGTACGATTTATATATGTATTACAATAAATTAATATAATAATTTTTATATTATTATATATTTATCATTCTTATCTAAGTTTAGTATTAAGTTATTTATATGAAATTTTATAAAAACATACATTTGCATATTATAATAAATAATCAATTAAATAATAAGTGGGGAAAAGTTGTTATAATTATATATCAATCACTATATTATGTTATTGTTGAGTGATTACAATAATATATATGACTAAAAAGCCTTTCAATGTATAAGTTATAAACGTATACATTGTACCAAAGTTGGAACTTCTACGTTGGTATATTTTACATGTATAAGATTTGATGAGTAATATAATAAACTTATGGACTGTTTGTTATTCACACTAACACATTTTGCAATATATTACTTTGAAAAAAATTATCTAAGCCGTTTTCGCTTTACTACAAAATCTGCAGTAAGAGTAAATACAAATTAAAAACAAATCATCAAGAAATGTTATGTTTTTCATTTATCTAAAGAACATACAATTCTTTGTAAGTGAATTTAAATTTGTCGTTGTCTTAACAGGAATAGTCACGCAAAAAATATTTGTACAATTTTTATTTTTTTACTTGTAAGTTAGATGTCACACAATAAATATACTTTTAAACATTGGGTATTATTGGTAAATTCGAGAGAGTGTACTTAAGCGTAAAACATTTCACAACCTGTGCATAAACACTTTTTTAAAAAAAGAATAAATATGATATAGCCACCCAATATTGAAGCAAAGCGTTAGAGCATAAGAAGATTTCTATCTGGTAAGTAAATTTTGCTAAATCGCGATTTTAAGATGCTAATTTTGGTTGCTATAATGCATTTAATAAATTGAGAACTTATCTTTCTCCTGCACTCACTAGTAGAAACCAAAACAAATTCGCATTAGGTATGCAAAGACAGAGGAAAACGATTTGGGGGTGTTCACGCTGTCTGAAATTGAAGTGGAAGATTTCAAGCCACAGCATTTTACATACTGAGACGTATCTCCTTTGCCGCAATTGTTAAATTTCCTGATTGAAATTGTTTGCTTTAATATAAATATATAATTAAACGGTAAACAGTAATACCTTGCAATTAATATATATATATTATATATATATTATGATAATATATATATTTATATATATTGATTATTATATGTATATATTTATATATATATAATTAGTATATATATATTAATAATATATTATTATATTATATTATTTGGTAATATTATATATTTTATTATATATATATTATAATTATTATTAATATATAATTATATATAATATATATATTATTATAGTATTAATATATATATATATTAATTAATATATATAATATATATTATATATATATAGTATATTATATTAATAAAATATATGAGTATATTAATATATATATTTATATAGTATTATAATATTATTATATAATAATATATATTAGAATAAACATCGCTTAGATAGTTATTGCAAGCTGCAATCTTAATTATATAAAACTTACACATTTAGATAATTATAATATGGCAAGATGTTATTTGTAATACTAAGAGCAGTAACGAAGTATAGAAGAAATTATAACGCAAAAATGTCGTAAGAAATCCCCCCTTTACCTCCCCTTTATACCCCCAAGCGAGAACTCATCGCTGTCAGAAAAATCCACCGCGAGGTTTCACGAGACTGCAACAGACGCTCAATGTGGTATCTTCTCAATGTGCATTTCATCTCCTGGGCAAAGCCCACAACTATACCTCCTCACAAACCCTGCCATTCATTCCTGTAATGCACCTTTCTTCTCGCTTCTCAAAAACTCACATTCCTTTTCTTCAGATATTTCTTTACTGAATCAATCAACTTTTTCTTAGATCTCTCAGCCGGTCGATTCCCAGCACACTCAACATTATACATCTTCGTAACTAACCGACTATCACCTATCCTTTCCATATGACCAAATCATCTAAATGTCCTCTCGTTTATTCTCTCACTAACTCCTTTCTTCACACCACACAACTTCTAATATGTTCATTCTTCATTTCATCAATTTTTCTCACATCAAACACTCCCCTAAGATTGTCCATCTGAACACTTTGTTAGATCTATACCTCTTACTCCAGACATAGTTTCACTGCTATATGTTAACACAGGTAACAACATACCCTCATGCATAACCTTAACGCACTCAAGACTTTCTTCGGTCACATCCACCAAGGATTTAATTGCACCCGATACCTTTCTAACATTCACAACTTTCTTACTACATTCCGCATCTTTCGTTCCATTTTCATCCAACTTATATTCTTAATATTTGAACTTAGATACTAGTTTTAGTTGCTCACCATCTAGCATGACTTCACACAGCTGACTTTCCTCACTAACTACCATAACCTTACTCTTTTCTGCATTTACTTACAATTCCCTCCTTTTACACACCCTACTAAACCACTCAACCAATCCTCTCAAACTCTCTTCAAATTCACAACACAAATCCAAATCATCCACAAAAAATAAGCAGGGCACCCTCACTCTCTTCCACTTTTCATCATTCTAACGCCTTACCCTGACACCCCATCTCTACTTCTTTTATAACCCCATTCATGTACAAATTAAATAACCAAGGGGACATAACACATTCCTGCCTCACTCTGCTATTAATATCAAACCAATCACTCTCGACTCCATTTATTTTTACAAGTGCTTCACTATTGTCATACATACTTTTGATTCCATTCAGAAGCCTACCACCAACACAATATAGCACTAACACCTGCCATAGAGCGTCCCTATTAATCCTATCATACGCCTGTTGCAAATCCATAAAACTTAAATACATTTATTTTATTCTCTTCAATTTCAACATTTGTTTCAATGTAAAAATTTGATCCATACATCCTCTACCACTTCTAAATGTACATTGTTCTTCACCAGTCTTTCCTTCAGTCACTCGACGCACTCCTTCAACTAAAATGCCAGCATATATCTTCCCTGCAATAATCAATAATCTAATTCCCCTCTAATTTCTACAGTTCCCTTTAAACCCTCTTTCCCTTATATAAACGTAGTATTACTTATCTCCTCCAACACCCTCCATGAACGCTTTGTTACACGACTTCCAAATTTATACAATCACCATATTCCTCCGTTCTTGATCTTTTTACCAGTAATTCCATCTATGCCTAGCAGGTTTACTATTATTCAACTTTCTCACTCTACCCATTACCTTCTCCTTTTACCAAAAATACCTGTTTCTTCTGACACCATCAAACCTTTGCACATTCACTATTACCTCTT
>JABUQX010052045.1:27500-45155 GCA_015478945.1 Trachelipus rathkii
GCTTAGGAATGAGCAAAGAGTGTTAGACTTTGAGGGATGATTGGTAAATTACCGTGTTATTAATAACACTCAACTTTATGTACTCTTGGGCCTTGGCAATCTCAATCTCTACCAAGACGAGCATTCACCAAACTACTCCCTAAATAAATCTTTGTTATATCTGAGAAGAGAACACAGAAAAAAATACCAGCAAATCTTAAAACTTTTTTTTATATTATGTAGACCAGTCCTTTGCCTAAGTTAATATCCTAGAAGCTAATGAAGAAAATCATTTAAAAAATAATACTATAAAATTTTAAAAACAAAAAAAAAAAAAAAAAAAATGGAAAATAGATTATCAATGCTGTTCCAAAGTTACCTCCTTAGTGGTGAAACGCTGGGAGAGAGGAATGGGCCAAATAACACACTAAAAGTTTGTACTTCTCGTCTCTAATAAGATTTGAAAAATAACTGCGTAGATACAAATTATTTCCCTTCAAAAGATACGACATAAAAAACACTTCTCCATAGCATACAAAACCGCCAATACCACTGGATGCCTGCACTCAAGGAAGTAATAGAAGTCTTTCAAGATCACACTTCCGGATCCTAACAAACTATACAACAAAGCACGGTTTTCGTTAAATCCTCTGGAATTTATATAAACAAAAAATGCAATATTGAGTTTATCCTCTAAATAAATTCAATCACCCCCTTAAAAAAAATCTAAAATAACACCAACCAACTAAATCCCTTAATTTAAATTACTTTTCACTTATTTTCTTAACCTCAAAAAACTTAACAGTCTCTATCTTACCCCTCTTTATACATTGTAAAAAATAGTTAAGTAAGAATTTAAAAAATAAAAGCTTATTATAGATATATGTGATTATTAACTATTATGATGAATTCGTATATTCATAGCCATCCTATTCTTAAATATAATAAAACAGTGACCTAAATCTCCACGTTTAAAAAATTTTTTAATGATATTTATTTAATCATTAAATCTCAAAATACCCTATATTAGTCAATGGACTTTTATATTGTGCGTACATTTTTCCTCTGACATTATTACAGTTCCGCTATCTAAAGTTTCTTCAGGTGAATAGGACGAGACATACCCTATTACCGGTATCATTATTATAAATAATATATATATATTTATATAGGGTATACTCATATCCGCTAATATCCTAGTACTAATTATACCCCGCCTAACCTATATATAATATAAGAACCTTTCTTTCAATTAAAAACCTATATTAGCTATGTTCAATATCACATACAATATATATAATCGACATCTACTGAGAAATAATGAATATTACGGCAGCTTTAAACAAAAACGATGACGATTAGAGGTTAAATAAGTTACAGATTAATTACGTAACTTAAATTCACACGTTATAGGACCCTCCATCGGAAAAAGCATCACATAAGCGCAGAATAATTAAGAAGTCCCGCAACTTCGACTATAATTCAGGGCAATTATTGAGCCACAATTGAACAATGACTGGGTAGTGAAATAAGTGACCATAAACAGAATATATAATTATATAATATTAATATTAATTATTAATTAATAAATATTATATATATATATATAATATTATAATTATATTAATTATAATATATATATGTAATATTATATATATATATATATTATGTATATGTATAATATATTATATATGTTATACTATTAATATAATATTATTAATTTGTTACATTAATTTTATTATATTATAATTATATATATAATATTATAATATATATATATATATTATATTAAAGTAATATATATATTAATATAATGTTAATATGTATAATATCAAAAAAATGAAGCGTGTTCCCACTCATTAACGGTCGAGTGTGCTTACGCACAACCATTCCCGTACATAATGATGGACACCTCCAATAGATATTCATTTTCAATATTAGTTATAGATTGAAATATAATTAATTAATTTAAAATATTTAGATTTATTTGAAAAATTATATCCATAATTATTACACCATAGGGAAAAATGCCCTTATAACTAAAACTAATCACAAATATTATATAATTATTATGAGAAGAATTACGTAACGTATAAAAGGTTATTTTTTAAATTATTATAAATATAATCCTTATTACTTCACATAGTTATTAATGTATCAATAAATAAATGTATATTGTATAATAAATACTGATTATTTTGTATTTATTTATATATTATATTTATATATAAAGTATAATTCTAAATATATAATATAAAGTATATATTTAGTATTTAGTATTATGTCAATATATATAAAAATTTTAAAGTTAGTAAAATAATCAAAATTTAATTTAGCTTATACTAGACTTAGTCTCTATTATTATAATACTCCAGAAAATATTGAATGAAGCAGCTTAATGCCGAACTTCTGGAGTCGAAGAAGTGAGCAGAAAACTTTATTATAATTATATTTATAAAAGCTATAAATTTATATTATATAATACTATACTCATTAAATTATATTATTGAGTTATATAAATTTAATGACTTCAATAAATGAGTATTTATATATAAAAGACTCAATAACTTATGTACAGCCAAATACTTATTTCACTGATATATTGTAGGTTAGATATATTAATGGTAGTTGGGGTGATAATAGGTTAGGTAAAATTGGTATGTGTAATATACTAAAGCGAGTTATATATGTATGTCTTTACTAGTATATATCTACTCATTAGAACATATATATACCTGTGATATAACTATTATTATATATTATCACAAACTTATACAATTATATGATAATAATATACATCAAAACTCGCTATATATATTAATATATTTATATATATTATAATTAATATATATATTAATTATATATATTATATATATTATATAATTATATATTAATATTAATATATATATATATATTAATATTAATAATATATATATTAATAATATACCTTAATATATATATAATATATATAATAATATTATATATATATATTAATATATATATATTAATTAATATTAAATATATATTAAATATATTATAATATATATATATATATTATATAATATAATTATATGTTAGCTTGAGACATATATCTCACTAGCATTATCACGTATTATCCTAGCGCGGATTATAATAGTTTAGATAAATCACAAATTATCTATCAGCTAATAATGTAAAAATTTTATATATATACAACACTATCTTTAATATATATATATATAATATATACTCATTATCAAGTACTTATAATTAATATATATAAATATATATATATATATATATATTAATATATTAATATTATATATTATATATATATATATATTATATGAAAACATTATAAAATAAAATATAGTATATAATATAAGAATAACAGGGCTTATATATTAAAAAAACACTATGATATATTTTATATTATGAAGTACCTATATATAAACTAATTTACATATTATATATTATATTGAGAGCTAAATTGTTCTGATAAATATTTACTATATAATAATTGTCATGATATAATGTAGAAGAGTAGAGTAGACACGAGAGAGAGAAGAGAGAGAAGAAAGAGAGAAGAGAAGAGAGAAGAGTAACGAGTAGATAAGATGATGAAGAAGGTAGAAATGAAAGATGAGTAGATGAGAGAGTAGAGAGAGAGAAGAGAAGAGAGTAAGAGAGAGAAGAGAGAGAGAGAGTAGAGAGAGAGGCAGGGTAGATGATAGTCTTGCTTCAAAGTATATCTTTCGGTAATTATTCCATAATTATATATAAAAGAAAAGTAAGTATTTTCGAAGGGTACTGAGAGTAAATATACTTCTTTTCGGTTTTTGTGAGAGTTCTCTAATAGCATAAAATAGAAGTGAAATAGAGAATATGGAGATAATATCGGTTATTGGCAAGCTAAGAATAAGTAGTTGGGGAATGCGACTGTTAAGGGACGGGTCGAAAAATCTCCCTATGGAAATATGAGTATCTTAGGTTTAACAAGATGAACAATTGGGACGCTCATTACACAGCTAGCAAATATAAAAAACCAGAAAATGAAAACAGTAGAGAAGGCCACAGAGAGATGTAAGAAAGATAAAAAATACCACTTTCATGCAGGAAGAGATTAAATTGATAATTGAAAATCAAAAGTCACGTGAACAGAACTAATTAATCGAATTTTAAAAATTTTGTCAAGTCCAGCGCTGGAAAAAAAAGACCCAAAATGACTAAAGGAGCCTAACACACAAACACACACACACACACACACAACACATCACATATATATATAATTCATTGTGATAATATATATATATATAATTATATATAAACTAATAATATAGATGAGGTAATAATTTAAGTTTATATGGTGACGTTTTAGTATAATCTATTATATATTTATAATATATATACCTATTTATAATTTATTATATATTAATAATGTAAATAAGAATATTATAATAAATAACATAATATTAATAAATTAAATAATATTATAAATAATAAAAATAATAAAGAAGAGATAAGAAGATAAGGTATAAGAGTATAGAGAATTTCAAATTGGGAGAAGTAATGAAGAGTGAAAGTAAGAGTAAGAAGATAGAAGAAGTATAAGGGTAAGTATGATAGATAAGGTGACTGAAAAATGATTAAGTACAAAAATAGAAATAGAGTAGTAATAGTAATTAGTAATAAGGTAATATATTAAGTATAGTGATATGGATATTTTATTGAAGAGCAGAGTATAAGAGAATATAAGAGATAATATAATTATAATAGATAATAAAAATAAGTAATGAGAAAATAGAAGTAATATAATAATGATGATAGGTTATAAGTATGATAGGATAAAAGAGAGTGTACTATAGTAAAAAATAAGATAATGAATAATGAGAAAGTTAGAATGAGAATGAGAGAGTATAGAATAGGTAGAGAGATGAGAGTAAGAGAGTATTAATGATATGAATGGATATATTTAATATAAGAGTAAAGGATAGTGATTTAGATAGGTAATCTACAATAAAAGTATGTGTGTTGAAAAGTGTTTTGATGATATTGTAGATAGGTATTATTAGTTAGTTGATTGATGATGTTAGTTAGTTGTAATAATAGAGTAATAGAGTATAATGAGGATGAAGTATACTGGTATTGTTTCTACTTTTCTCATATGCTAAGTTAGAGGTATATATATAAATATATTAGATGAGTTGAGAGTTATTATATTTATATAGTGATATTAATAGTTAATATGGTAGTATAAATGATATAAGTTAGAATAGAAAAATTATAAAGATGAAATGCCGACCTTTTTTGTTGGAATATATTATTAAGTAAAAATATATAATTAGTGAGAATGAAGTAATGGTAGAATGATTAGGATGAGACAGATGACAGACCCAGACCAGACAGACAGACGACAGACAGACAGACAAACAGAACAGACAGACAGACAGACAGACAGACGACAGAAGACAGAAGAGAAAGATAGCATACAGAAGACAGAGAAGCTGAATATATTGAAAAGGAGAAGAGAAACTAACAAAGAGTAGAACAAAAGAAGAAACAAGAGAGACTGTTTTGGTTTTAGGGTTTAAACAACAAAATAAAACGTCTAACATACGACCATCATCATGTGTTTATATAATATAAATTATTATAATATATATATATAATATACACTATTTAAATACTAAATTAGTAATAGTATATATATTCAACTTTTATAAAATATTATTTAATTTATAATTATATTCATGCACTATTGTGTACAAGATGGTCTGTACTATAGATCTATATTTTTTGAATTTATTTATATTTAAATATATATATATATTTAATGTAATTAAAATATATAATTAATAAATAATTATAATGGAATACTACATATATTTGCTAGTAAATATTGATATTAATATGTAATAAATAATTTAATATAATAACTATTAAAATTAAATATAATAAATAGAAAAATATCAAATAATAAATAAATTAAAATAAATAATTATCTTGTAAATAGATAGAATCTACAAACTTAAAAAAGATAAAATAATTTAATTTTATTTTAATTTATAATATTGATCTAAATTTTAAATATTTTTAAAATTTCAATAAAAATGTTTATGTTTATTTATAATAATATAATTAATAAATGGAAGCAATACCAAATGTTGACATAGGGATAAACTATATATATTTGACAGGATTTAAAAACACTGAGACGTACAAGAACATTTATATGTAAAAATTAATATTGAATAGAACTTTATTTATATAAGAGTTATTTAATTTCATCTTATAAACTGATAATAATAACTAATAATACTAATAACTAACTATCATAAACCTAACCTATAAACCTTAAAAACATTTCTTTGAATAGAGCTACCTTATACCTTATATATATATATACTCACTAAATCTATAACTAACTATACATTAATATAACTAATAAACATATATTTAACAATCACTTAAACCTATATAATATACATTAATATACATATATATATATAACATATAAAATATAAATACTAATATAACTTAAATATCATAACATAATATAACATATAACATATAACTAATATACAATTTAAACATATTAAATCATATAATAATACATAACATAGATTATATTCTAAAACTATAATAATACAATTAAATACATAACTAATTACATATAATAATTATAACATATATTATTAAATAATATACATATTCCATAGGTAGGAGTGACACACTAATAATCTTAGAAGACTTTTATTCTTAGATCCAAGACTCAGTTTGAATGTCAAAGAACGTGCTTACAAGGAAAAAATTGCGTAGACTAAAGCACTCATGTGGCGAAGTGTTGATGAATTTGCCAAATTCCCGTTTCAACATGGAAGATAAAATATGTGCAAAGATGAAATTAGTCAAGATAGAGCAATACAAGGCGGAAACAACGAATGGAAAAATGGCAGGGAACAAGATATGTTAAACCATGAGGAGAACACATAAAAACTTTTTCCTTGATATAATCATAACCTATTAGTATTACTAGAATATCTATATTGGTTAGGTCCTATACTACCTATATAATTATAACTGGTTATATTTTTGTATTTAAATATATTTAATTATATATATATATATATTAATATAATATATAATATAATATTATTATATGTAATATAATAAATTTAATAATAATATAATAATATATTATAATATAATATATTATTATATCCTAATATTATATACATTTTGTTATTATTTATTATATTATATATATTAATTATATTTGTACATCGAAACTATATTTGATATATTATCAATTTATATTTTTTATCTTTATATTTTATAAGAGTAAATTTATATCAATAATATTATATATAATATATATATTAAATATTATTTATATATAATTATTAATTATAATTAATTTTATATATAATAATAAATTTATAATATTTTATATATTATATTAATATATATATATAATATTATTATAAATATATTATATAATAAATATATTATATATATATATATATATTATTTATTTATAATTAATAATTATTATTAAATAATTAAATTATTTAATTATATTTATATTTAATGAATTCTCGGAGACTTTTGCGTTCGTGATGTATCTAACAATGGAGAAATTCAAAATTGAAGGTTATATGTATGTTGTTTCCGATATTGTGGTCTATCGAAGTAGTACAAATCCGCTGTCCCACTATTGAAAAAGGGGTGTTGGTTTAGGCGGGTTGTGGTGTTTCTGGACTTGAAACCCTTTCTGCAGTGGAGAAGACACTTCCTGTATGAAATATATGTCTGTTCCACGCCTTCTTCCCATCTCTGTTGAAGTCACATTGTTCTTTATGTTCTTACATTTGTATTTATAATATTAGATTTATTGACTGGTTATTTGATTAATGGCGGAAAGCAGTATTATGAGATTAAATTTAAAGAACATAACCGTAGATAAAAATATTTGTTTTTAATTTAAAAAAAAGGTAATCTTTAATCTTCATTGGCAGTTGTTCTTCCTTGCCTGTATACTTGGGTCTTCATTGGGGCTCTTCTAGGTCAGAACTATATAAGGGCTTTTAAAAGTCCCTATTAGACCGAAATTTGGTTCGTAATTTTTAGTCAGTCTATCTTAAACCGTAAGGAACGACCTTTACGACCAGATTCGCTGCTTTAATTGTCGACACCCCTCATTTTTCCTGTGAGCTGTGTCCCCCTCTGCACTAATGTTGCTCATACTCTGCCCATTGAAAAGAACAATTGGACTTCAACCTCAGTCGTGGTCGAATTCTTGTTACGTTAATAACTTTTACGACGCTGCTGACAATTTCTTCTCGCATCTTCGGTACCCATCCACTGGAAAAAGCTCCACTCACAAAACCTACCCTCGGTGAATCTTTAATATCTCCTTTTAACGACAACTTTCATAACCCCTCAAAACATCTTCGTCTAGCATTGGTCTCGTCTCAGTGACGCGGTAAGAACAGATCTATTCAGGCGATCTCCGATTGAGGAATGGTTCTCTTAGCGTTCTTCCACCTCTCGAAAATATCAATAGTCAGTTATTTTTCATCTCAATTATTGCTGGACGACCCTATCCAGTATATCTTCCAACGCTCCAAATCTAATGCCACGCAATTACGTTCAAAGGGTGAGTGTATTGTGTTTTAGTGAAACACATGAACTTTAAAATTTCCACTGCCAAAAACTACCAAAACACAATATATGACCTTACTCCTCAATGAATAACTTCTAAACTCCCGCCTTAACGCCTTCATAGATCCTTACACATAATCACAGTATCAACATTAACTAATTAATTACACCTCAATACATTTCATATCTGAAGGCTAATTAATACAGCTTCGCAAATACTCTCAAAAATCTAAATATATATGATCATAAAACCCAATAAATTTCAATAATAACTTACAATTATTACACAACCTTGTAATATCGAATCACAACATATGATCTTTCCAAATTCCATTTGTAACAAAACATTTCTACACTCCTTCACCTGTTTTTCCCAGAACCAATCTTAAGGAACGACTTCATAACGTTAAGAACCCCCTTACCTCTCTTTTTGAAAAAGCTTATAAATCAAATATTTTCACATTTTTGGTTTATTATATTAATTTTATATCATATAATTAGTTAAGCAAAAATTCTCTACTGAACATTCATGGTGTTAAATATTTGTTATTAAAATAATCCTACTAAAAATTTACATGTATTTAGCTAAATCACCGTGAAGAACCTAAAAATAAATTTAACAAATTCCAGTCCAAAATTGCTATATCCAGGTTTTAGAGATATATACTAAAGAGATGTTTTATTTTTTAATATAGAAAATCTTATTTTTTTTATTATATATTACCTCCATATCTTAGTCATTCCATCGGATTTTTTTACTTCAGTTCACTAAATATTAATAATATGGAGCCTGTGTAAGATTCTGTTTAGTGGGGTACATACAAAGGTTAATTGGGTATTATTTTTTTTACCCGCCATTCAGAATGATAAATGGTTTTAATACATGAATAAAAATTTAATTTGTTCCCAGTAAAGATGGCTGCCTTAAGAACCAATTTTACAATAATAGAGTGAGCAGAGAGGTCCTTGGAGTCTGTGTTATCCGGATCCGGACCTGGCGGGCAGTGATATCACGGATCCGAAGTTCATAAGAGCCGTGAAGTCGAAGTTATGGAGGTACCGGTAGCCGAAGACCGGTATAGTATAGTATATTATTATTTTATTGAATAAGAATATTTATTATTATTTAGTAATCTTGCTAAAACAAATTTTTATCAAATTAGTGGCAGAAAACCTATTCGTGAATCCGGAGCTAAAGAAGGCCAAAGATTTTAGAGCTGGTAAGCCGGAGCCGGAAAGCTCGGAGCCTGAGAGCCGGAGCCCTGGAATGCCGGAATAGCAATCAAGGATTCCTATGGTAGTATTGTTATTTTTTTTTTTAACTAAAAATATATATTTTTTAGTGAAAAATTTATATGAGAGCCAGAAGACGTACTGAACTTTAATTTTCCAAATAGAGTCTAGAACCCTATTAGTCAGATCCGGAAAGCCAAAGAGTGAAAGTCGGAGTCTCGAACCTGATGCCCGAGACCGAAAGCACGAAGCCGGAAGCCTGGGTATATGAATTATTTTTCAAAAATAATATTTTTTTTAGGTGAAAAATTTATAATGACCTAGAAAAGATGTTACTATATCTGAATCAATTTATATACAAATAGTTTGCAAGAAATCTCATTAGTCGGATCTCGAGGATTCCGGAATCCGGATGTCGGAATCGAAGTCGCGTGGGAGGCAGGAGTTCAGATAGCCCTGAGTGCTAGTATAGTTTGTATTTTATTTTCGAAAAATATTTATTTTTTTACGTGAAAAATTTATTGCCAGTAGTCTAATTGCTGAACAATTTTTAAAAATAGTGCAGCCAAACCTTAGCTTTGGGATCCTGAATCCGGGAGCGGGAGCCGGATTTCTGGGCTATCATCCAATTTTCTTTTAATGGAAAAATTTTTTTTAGTTATGAAACCAAATATTCTGTTTCCTAGGAAGACGTATGGTCTAGAACAGGGGGTTTCATAGTGAGTGCATGAGAAATCCACTTTTAGTCGGATCGCGGATTCCGAGCCAAGTGTCGGACAGCTCGGAAGTGGGCAGAAATAGTCGAGAGCCAGAGTGCGAGAGCCATAAGGCGCAATAGTTATATAAAATATTGGTTTATGTTATAGACTATAGAGAATTTAAAAAGGAAAATTCATTAAAGAGAGAAGGAGGAACCAGATCTTACCTTTTTTATCTCTTACATTTGAGTATCCACAGCTCACATATCAAAACGTGTAAACAAACTGTACGTCTATACTCATAATTAAAGTCCTTCTCCGTGTATGAAAGAGCGGAAAGGCTTATTGCTGGGGTGTGTCCCGCACAGGTAAAGAACCGATAGGTTGACTATTCTCTTGTCATACAAACTCTTATTGTGAGAGAGTACTTTTTTTCACAGAGATTGATAAATTTTTTATAATTTATAAAACGAGGAGCTTGTACCTCAAAATAAGGGATAATTAACAACTTCATATTATTAGCGCACATACTAAATTGGAGTATTTTATTAGCGTGCACAAAAAAATTGAAAAATATCTTGAAAATTTAAAGATCTTTAGTATAACAGTTTCTTAGATGGAAATTAATAAAGAAAAATAACTTCCTCTCTTGCTAGCCTACCAAAACTGTTCTCCTAGGAAGATATACAGAGCACAGTTCTTTTTATGCTATGATTACTTTCACAATAAACCTATTAAAAGATATCCACTAGCTTGGTATCTCAAAAAAAACCATCTCTACTTTTACATCGGGTTTCAGTGACAATCAGTTCCTTATATGAGATTGTTTCGGCTATGAAGTCTCCCCTCTCTCACACAAACTTAAACTTTTGTCAAAGTAAATTTTTCATTATTTTCCTTCGAAGTGTTTCCATATTTCTTGTAGTTTTTCATTAAACAATTAACTCCTCACTTGACGATTCGTAACGTCCATGCCCTCCGTAATAGATACAGACTGTTAAGCGCTAAATATTTTCTTGTCTTAATTCTTTTAAGTATGACTGCACAATATATTACACAAATTCTTCAAATAAAAATGCCACAAGGAGAAGACAGAATCCATAACCTTTAATATCTTATTCTGGAATATTGAAGGTCAAAGATATATTATATTAGAAATTGGGAAAGATGCAGAATGCTGGAGTAATTTCTTACAGTTTATGTGATATCCAGCACAGTTTTGTCATGGGTAAAGGCCATCTACCTAATTAATTAATTCTTAAAATAGATATCAAACCGTGATTGATATACATAAAACTACTTTAATAAGCATAACTTTGAGGTATTAGGATGATGAACTGGTTATAAGAGATTATAGTAATTATAAACAAATTGGAAGTGTTTAAGAAATCATATTATACACTACTACCATACCAGTGATAAAATTTGGGGTGACCCGGGGAGAAATGAGAAAGTAGAGGGTGATTATTGATTCCTGTAATGTAGAAGAAGGTATATGTTGTTGATTAAGAAATATAACTTTATCCTTTCAATACACCATAAGAAGATTTAACATTGTATTTAATATATATATATATATAATATACTTAGAGTTTTTGAGTATGTGAGTGGAGTTATGAAGACTAGTTTTATATAAAGTTGAGAGTACGATGGAGAAGTTGTCTATGTAACCGAGGATGAAATTGCTAACTTTTGGGCACTAAAATGTATATTAATTTAATATCACATGATGAATTAAGGGGCTGGGGTAGTGTGAATATATGTGAGGATTATTAATTTATTTTATCTTGTAAGATTATATGTATTTATAGTAGGGGATTCACTATATTGAAGTAGAGAGAATATTATAATAGAGTAGTAAGTTATATAATATAGTAAATATTATGATGAGATATATATAAATGATGTATAGGAAGTATTAATGTGAGATACATATGATTTAATATAAAAGTATATAAATAGTATATAAAGAATAATTTAACATAAATTAGGAGTGAGATGTAAGAGAAGAGATGAGAGAGAGAGAGAGAGAGAGATGAGAAAGAGAGACGAGCAGAGGATTAGAGGAGAGAGAGAGCAGCACCAGACAGCACAGACAGCACAGACATGACTAGACATTAGACAGTACGAGACAGACAGACAGGACAGACAGAACAGTACATGGACAGACTAGACAGACGCAGAACAGACAGATACTGATAGATAAGATAGATAAGATAGGAGTAGATAGATGAAGATAGATAGATAGAATATGATAGATATGATAGATAGATAGATTGATAGATAGTTAGATAGATAGAAATAGATAGATAGATAGATATGATGAAGGAAATAAAGTAGGATAGATAGATAGATAGATGAAGATTAGATAAGAGTATGAGATAGTGTTAGACCAGATCAGACAGACAGAACACACAGACAGATATACGTGTTAAGATATACAGATAAGATAAAGGAAATAGATATGATGAAATAGAGATAGATAGTATGATAGATAGATAGATTAGGAGTAGATTAGATAGATAGTATAGGATAAGGATATGAGTGATGAGTAGATACCCGAATTAGTAGATAGATAGAGAATATTATAGACTAATATAGAATAGATAGATAGGAGTAAAGATAGAGATAGATAGATAGAATAACTTTTTGTTCGTCAGTCTGAGATAAGTTGGATTTAAAGATACATAATTATTTATTTGTTATATCGATGGGCTCCTATAATGATAGATATAAGATTAGAATATGAATTAAATAAGATATGAATAAAGCAAACACTTTATGAAATAGGCACTTTAGCGTAGAATGATTATGATAGTATATAAATGATAGATAGTATAGATATGAGTAGCCATAGATAGATAGACATAGATACGGGATGAAGATAGATTGAGCAAATAATGGGAATGACACTAGTAAGAGAGCATTAGTATAAACTTTTTAGGTAATAATCCACCGAGTTCAATTATTATTAATTATTAGTATTAGTTATTAGAGGATAATGAAATCATCATGCAGTTGATCAATTTACATTTTTGCAGTTATATTTTTTTTAAATTATTGGTGTATCATTATATATATGATTATATATTATTATTTATAATGAATGAATCAATTCTCAATTTTATTTATTTATTATTATCTTATTTTATATAGGAAATATAGTAAATTAATTGATTCATTATTATTATCGATATAATTATTATTAGTTAGTTATTATTATTATTATATATTTATTTGATTTATTTTAATTATTATTATAATGTTATTATTTATGTGTTATTAAGTATAAATTCCACTTTTATTGTATAATTGGAGTTATATTGTTAGGTAACAACTTACATGATTTGAAAAATACTATTTGAGTAAAGAGCTTGTGGTTTTGCGGTTGCCTTTCTAACTTTCAAATATGGAGTTTTATTATTATCTATTATTTATTTATTATTATTATTATATGATATTTATGTATTAATTTATTATTATTTATATTATTATTATTAATTATTGATTATTATTATATCTGATTATTATTATTATTATTATTATTATTATTAATTATTATTATTATATTTTATTATTTATGATCATAATTTTGATAAATGCTTATATTGAGTTATTATTATTATTATTACTTTATTATTATTTATTATTATTAATTTTATTCATATTATTTTCTAGTTATTAATTATTGGATATAAAATTATATTTATTATCCTTTTTATTCATCTATTTATTATTAATTATTTATTATATTAATTATTAATTATGATATTGAATATTATTAATTTTGATTATAATATTATATATTTATTAGTTATGTCTATTATTATTTGATTATCTGTTATTATTAGTTAATTAGTGAGTTATGATTATTTATTGTTTTATCATATTAATTATTATTAATTATAATATATAATTAATTATTATTAATTATATGATTATTATTATTTATTATTTATTTAGTGAATGTTTTATTTATTAATAATATATTAGTTATTATTATTATTAGTTATTAATTTATATAGTTATGGGATATTATTGTGATTATTTTAATGGATTTGAGTATTTAAAATAAATATATTATATATTATTAATTATTATAGAATTATTATATTAATTAATTATATTGACTCTCATATTAGTATCGATCTATTATTCATTTTATTATGAAATTATTATTATTTAGATTAATTAATCATATATCTCATTATTATTATTATATGTATTTATTATTATTAATATTATTATTATTATTATTTATTATATTATTTATTATTCCTTGCTTATTAATTGTTATTGAATATATTCTATTTTCGCTATTATTATTAGTATTATTATGTATTTGTAATATTTATTATTATATTATAATTATTATTATATAGTATTATTATTTTATTATTGGATTTATTATTAATTAAATTATTATATTATAATTATTATTATGAATTATTTATTATTTATTATTTATTAATATTATATTATTATTATTTATGTTAGTTATAGTGATTATTATTATTATTATGTATTATTTTAATTTATATTATTATTTATTGTTTATGTTATTATTTACTATTATTATTATTATTATTATTTTATTACTATTATTATTATGTATTCATTAGTTATTAGTTATTTATTATTCTTTATTATTGATTCAGAGTTATTATATTAGATTAATTCATTGCCACCTGCATGGTAGGTGGCTCTCCTATGGGATACTGTTGAGCAAGTGTCTATTAACATGCCCTTGTCAGTGTCCTAGACCGAGAGAAAATATCCAAAGACGTATACTCCGTGTTCGCCGGCTACCACTTCCCGAGAGGTAGATGAATCGTCCGATGATCATTCTTCTTCTTAATTAGATGGAGGCATCTGGTCATTGTGTTGCCATAATTAGGGTAGTTGGAGGGCAGCGCGATGTCGACATGTGGATTGATCTTGATGTATCGGGATTATCGCACTAACTCTAGCACTCAGGGTTGGGTTTGGACTCCTGGATAAGACCAAAACCTTAACGTTGGGATTCGGTATGACTGTTACTTTTTCATTATTGGATATGGTACGAAGGAGTTAAGGAGATAGGGGGTTGAGAAAACTCGAGTTTAATATAAAAAGATATTTAATGTTGGAAATTATTTCAAATACATTAATCGCAATATGGAAGCGAATTTAGGTTTGTTTTTTTGGTTTTTTATCGGTTATTATCTGAGTTATGTGGGTTATGGTGTTGTTAATGTTAGGTTGGTTTGTGGTTAAGTGGTTCCTTTAATGAGATTTTTAAAGGGCTAATAGATATTCACTATTGGATGCTCTTTGTTAACACAAGATGCTAATACACAGTTGAGTTTAAGGAAGATTTCTCGGTAATATTTATTGGTGATCTTTATTAGAAGAGTTACAGTTTGAAATATGAAGTGTTTAGTAATTATTTTGTATTGGTAGGAACTCTAGCACAAACTGATAATATGGTATACATGAATGGGGTTTAATATAAAAGAATTGATATGAGATAGTGAGGTGTTCTATGTTGTGAAAGGTGTCTTGAGACTATAAGACTTAAAGTTGAAAATGAAATAAGAGAAGGTATAAAGTAGTTAGATATGAGATGATGAGAGATCTCTACTTAAAAAAGCGTATGCTTTAATTTCTTGTGGGGATGATTTTGTTGTTATCATAAAAAGATTAAAAGAAAATAAGATATAGAAAACATATATAAGTAGAAGTTTAGATGTCAATATTGTGAGACAAGGCTATAATGTGATGATAGAAGTGCATTAATGAGTGTAGTGTATTATTTACCTTGTTGAGTTATTTATGAAATAAACTATACCTACACTGCTTGAGTTATTCAGGTAATATCTGCATCTCCATTTTAAATCAAGTGCTTTATGATTTTACTATTATAAGTTGAGTAGGAGAATAGTAGTCTGGTATGTGATAAGTTCAATGTAGAACTTATGAGTAATATGGTAATAATAGCAAATCCATATATATAAACAAGTATCTGAGTTCAAATATTATTTAGGTTAATCTTTAGGATTATAAAATATATAGAATACGGAAGATGCGTGAAATGTTATAAGAGTAAGAATAGTTATATATTATGAATGTTAGATAAAGAGTATTCATGTAGTTCAATTATAATTACTCTTAGGTGGATATATGTGACCGAAGAAAGGTTACTAGAGTGCGTTTAAGAGGTTATTATGCATGAGAGGTATATTGATTGTTCCTGTGTTAACATATGCATATAGAAATACTTAATGTATGGATAAGTAAAGATGGAGTTAAGATTTTACTTATAAGTTTATATACATAAACCCAATTTAACCTTTACTGATATAGATAGTTTGAGTTTTGAATGTGATGAGTAAAATTAGATGAAATAAGAACCGAATGAGTTAACATTTCCAAAAATAGTGCTGTGTAGGAAAGGTAAGTGATAGTTAGAGTAGAATAAACAGAGTTAACATTTTGTTGCAAAATGCAAGAAGGAACATGAGGGTTAGATAAGTCGGTTTAGTTTACAAAAGATGTTTTAGTGGTAAGTGTGCTGGAATGACCTGCTTTATATTACTGAGAGAGAGTAGTAACATTAAGTAAAAAGTTATATTTGAGATTCATGATATAAAATAAGGTAAATTAAACTTCTCAGTATCCTCAAAGATGTTATAGTTGTATAATGATTATTTTTATAGAAAAAGCGGAGATATAAAATAAAATATGCCCATATAACATATGAATTGAGTAATGCCGGTTTTGTTAGAGGAGGAGAAGGATTGTCACGCGCAGCGCACGTTGGATTCATCCAAAAAGAGTAGCAAAAACTAGATGAATCTCATCTTTGCAGGAATTATTATGCAAAAAACGAAACATAACACTTTCACCAGCTTTGGTCTGTTGTGCCCAAGCCTCAGTCTTTACATGTTGCTCGGCACCAAGGTTTCTTAAAAGTTGAAAGTATCGACCTATTACAACTACGCCAATTTTTGTATGCAAGGGTTGCTTGGAACATATTGCTGTACGTAATTTTTCATATATATACCCTTCCTCCGCTAATATTTCAGCTCTTTGAGACGATCTGATGTACCTACGATGACAC
>JABUQX010052046.1:0-22500 GCA_015478945.1 Trachelipus rathkii
TTTTTTTGAAATTGGATAGTATAAAATATTTTGGCACCGTAACCCTCTATCATAATATATTATATATATTATATATATTTTTATATATAATTTTATAGTTATATATTAATATATATATATTATTATTCTTAAATATAAATTATAGCTTATTATAAACTTTATTATTCTTATATAGCATTTAATTCTATAATATATATTTTTCTATTGTCTAAGTGTTAGTGATATTAAAATTTTTGATCAAGTCTAAGGGTTTTCAGCTGTTTTATATAACCAGTTAATGTTTAAATGATTTGAAAGAGCAAGAATATTATAAGAAATAAACCTAATTAACCGAATCTTAATTGGTGTTAAAACGTGATAAGAGAGAGTATTAACACTAAAGGAGATAATTAATGATGATTTTTGAAGATAAAATTTAATCGTAACGAATACATTCCTTAAATGGGTTAATCAAACAGTCAATGCCTATATATTAAGCGTCCTTATTGGTTAGAAGCTAGGATTGCCGTTGCAATAGGTCGGTACGTAGTGCGGTGCGTGCATACAAAATCATTTTATACCGGATTTGCACATAATTTCTATTACAAATCAGTGTACGCAATGGCTCTTTTTTATTTTTTAAAATATAATAGATGAGTGGCGTATTTGGTGCGGTGCTTGGTGCAGAGCGCGGTGCACATTGAAATATATAGAGGTGACGGTGCGATCAAAGAATTGACTTTTAATTTGTTGAATGGTGCGTATATTATAATAAGTAAGTCGATTATTTGACGCTTAGTCAACCTGGTGCGTGTGTGCGTAGATATACGCGTATACCTGGTGCGGATAGCGTGTAAGTTAGATTAACAGTCGTTTACAAAACTGTTAGGTTGACGGTGCGTGTTAGACGGTGCGTGTTGAAGCAACATTCCGGAGATAGCTACGCCAATCCCTTGTTCTAAAATATAAGCTTTCCTCTTATAATTATGATATAAATATATACGACGACTACGTAATAAATACTAAGCTAATTGGAATATTATAACACTCTGACTCATCCTACTGTATTTATATTTTATTGATTATCAAAGGAGTATTTTTATTAGTAAACCCAAGTGTGGAAGTAAATAACGTTCTACAAATATTATACTTTATTGAGAATAAAGATTAGAGAAGAATTTAAAATTAAGAATCTACAAGGTTTAATTTTGAAATGTTTATATAAAAATTCTATTAATTTAATAAAATGTAGAATTGAGTAATAAATGAATTTACTAGTGTGAAAATGTCATCAAAGTAATAAACAGCATTTTGGTTAAATATGTCCTATAGGAGAAGGATAATGTTAATTGTATATTTTGAATACCACCGGAGCCTTATGAAGGCTTTATATATTGACGATATTGCACACTTTATAGATGAACGTTAATATGCTTTGAAGTGTAATCTTTCTCATGGGTCATCAAGAGTTCTTCATATTAACTTGATGCGTTTCAGTTTTAATATAATATATTTCTTAGATTGAGAATTTAGTATTTCTGGGGGTAAAATGTAATTAGTAGACCTTAGATGGGCTAAGTATTAGAGAGGATTTTGTTTCCATCACTGATTAGGTATTGTGATAAAAAACTTTCTGTTAATTTCACTGTAACTCAAAGAATTATGCAATTTGTGATAATCAAATGTCTTGAAATAGCACAAATCTATCTAAAGAACCATACTGGAAGTATATATAAGAAATCATTGGAAAACCTAGTAAGGTAAAAATGTGTACCTAGTTACCTCCACTGACAATGGGTGATTGTCACCTTTCTGGGAGTAAACATGAAAAATGAAATAATAAATTTAATGATTTTTAAGATGGGTGAAGCTTTTGTGTTTGATAACTGAGCGAAATGTATGATTTTATTATAATAATTCCTAATATATCCTATCGTTCTTTGCCAATAGTCAATAGAAAGGAGGAACAAGGGAATTCTAATATATATATTTTTTATCTATTATATATATAATTATATTTAAATTAAACTTTTGGGTAAGACTTAACACTTCATGGGGAAGGGTTACCGAGAAGAGGGATTGTCGAGTTTGAGTCAAATATGAGATGAATTGCTTTATGGTCTCACTATATTTCTGATCAGTCGATTGACTCAGTTTCTCATTGGTTTCTTTTATTAAGGGGGGACCGCAATCTTTAAGGCTCTTTTTCTAATATAACTCATATATATTGCTTCTCTGGTTCATGCCGCGTACCATATTATAGATGCTTGAGAGAGACGGGAATTTTTTAAACTTCACATTCGCGCTATAGCAAACTTAAATTGAATATCTATTTAATGATAGTAGCATCGAAGGCTCTGTAGTTGCGTAGCCTTTAAACTTTTAGCTCATTTTAATTAGCTTTGTCAAATAAATAATCTTGTATCAGATCGAAGATAAATTTTAAAAAATTATATTTTTATTAACGGATTAAAACAGTAATTAACATAGGGATTAGTATTTCCATCAATGAATTAAAACAGTAATTAACATAAGTATTAGTATTTCCACTGATGGACTAAAACCGTACTCAACCTAGAAATTAACTACCATTATATTGAATAAATAGTGTCAGTAATTAATTTAGAACCTAGTTTATCTAGAATAAAGTAGTTACTCAGTGTGAATAAGTTTACTCAAAAATATTGGGTGACACGGCAGCGTTAAAGCGGAGTGGTGTCGCAGTAGCTAATCTCCTTTTACGCCCGTCTGTTGTTTCAATTGATTTACGAAATGAAATTGAAAGAAGTGAACATATCAGTGGAAAGATTTCTTAGAGGGGAATATGATTCAGATTTATATATTTTTTTCATACGAACTCTACTAGGGAGAGTTATCTTTTCATGCAAGACAGTAATAAAAGAACTAGAAGTTATCATAATACGTAAATAAAAAATAAAACATTTTTGTCAGGCTTTTAGAAAATGCTTCAGCAATTGAGTATTTAATGATTGGATTAGTTTACCTTACGACATGATAGTTCATTTGCAACTTTTACAAATTAGTTGGAAAGGCAAATAAATGATTTGTGTATTTTATAGTTCAAACACATTGACCATTTTGTTTATGTTTGTGTCAATGGTGCCTTGATTTGGGCAGTGGGTGTATTGCAAAATAAAAAAAAAAGAAATATAGAGAAACCTCTCAGAGCTTTTTTGCATATCGTTCGGCCAATGCCAAGCTGCGGAGTTAAATGTTGATACAAGCAGGTGAATTAGCAAGCAGCGGAATCGTAACTTAAAATGGTGCATGTCAAATAGTAAGGAGTGCGCTACAAGGCGCTGGCGGACAATAGAGAGGACTATGGTTTTGGTACAAGCCCCTGATAAAATAATTATATCACGAAAAGAAAGTATAATCATAAATTATATTGACAAGTAGAAGAAATGGCGTCTAGTACCGTTTTACTATGTAGAACTTTCAAAGACGGTAACCGCAATTTATTTGAATAAGAGATCTGGCGGTACCAAATTTTGGTTCCTCCAGCATGGAACCAGGAAGCTTAAAGTTTCACACGACGATTCCGGAACAACACTCCAATGATATATATATATAATAAATATTTTAAGTTTTGTATTTTTGATTACATAATATATTTAATTTTATTAATATATATTTTATTATATATAATATAAATATATATATATTATATTAATTATTATAGATATATATATATATATATTATATATATAATTATATCAATAATATAATTTAATTAATAATATATATATATTATATATATATAATATATATATATAATATAATATATAGTATATATTTAATAGTATTATAATATATATATATTAATATTATTTTATAATATTATAATTATGTTATATTATATAACTTATCTGATAATTTAATAATATATATTTATAATAATAATTATATATAGTATTACCTATTAGTGAAATTCCTAATACACGAATATATATATACCTAAAATTTTAAAATAATAATAATATATATATATATTTCCGATATATACCTTTCACCAATACAAGTACTCACAATTTTTTCAATGCCGAATAGCTATAGATACCTACTATAGATATTTAGTAGTAATCATGAATACTCCTAAAAATAAATTTTTTGAGCCGATATTAATTAACCTATGTATCATAATCATACGTAATACCTCTATATTGGTAATTAGACGACTGAGGGATTATTTTTCCCTATACATTGGGGTAAGTTACCTATATATCGTATATATTTATAGAAGGATACCTTTAATTCTTGGTTTAAGGAGGAGGTTTGATTATAAAAAATACCCACTGAGATAGTGGTATAGAGAGAATTAAAAGGGTAACTAATATAAATTTATTGTTAATTTAGATATAGGTATTATTATGAAATAATAATATGTATATCATTATTTTAAATCCTGTGGTGTATGCATAGGTTAAGTTAATAATAAGATAGATAGAATAATTAATAAATTTCCTAAGTATATAGATTATAGGTTATTATATATGCTATTGATCATATGTGATTAAGATGGTATAATAAAGTATTAATTAATATATTATAAATATATTATATATATATATTAATTATATATATAATTATAATATATTATATATATATATATAATTATATATAATATTTTAAATATAATATTGTATATATATATATATATATAATATATATATTTACTATATTATATATAAAATATATATATATACTGTTTAAAAAATATTCGAAGTATCAAGGTAACTGTAAACACCATATAACTCTCTAACATGTTTATTCCTCATCTGGATACCTATAACAGGCGTAGCTCGCGAGCAACTATCGTTTAATTGTGGCTAGTGAATTGAGATAATCTTCAACGTTTATTAAAATAAAATAAGTTTTTTAAAAATTATACTATATTAATATATATATAATAATATATATATAATATATATATATATATTATATATATATTATATTAATATATATATATATATATATTATATATATATAATATATATATATATATATATATATATTAATAAATTATTAATATAATAAATATAATATATAATATATATTAATACGTATATAATTTAATAATATTTAATATCACTACTACAACTAATAATAATCTCTTCGGCGTACTATTTTCCTCTAACTCAACCACTGACCGATTCTGGCATACACTCAGTGGTCCACTATGTCCTTTGCCTGTGATACATTGATGGAAATAAATGTGGCTTCGGAAGATCCTTCCGGAAACCGACGTCGGTTTGGCCTCGATCCGGCATTCCCTCTCCCGAGTTTTGAAGGAATGGTGCTATACGTGCTGACACTCCGCCTCCTAACGTCAATCTACTATTCTCTATGTCTCAATTAACTATGCACTTGCCCTCAGTGTTGGAAGCACGCAAATAATGTATAATTCTATTCCTGAAAAGGTAAGACCTGCTCTTTATCCTTGCACTAGAAATTACTATCGCCTCCTTAGGTTATAAGCTCTGTTCTCCTCATATTATATATCGTATATTAATAACTTTTGAACGACTCATTCTTCAACTCTCATCAGTCTTAGACCTATCTGGAATAACTATTCATTCTCTTCTTTCCCACGATCGCCAGTACGGCTTATTTCGGCTGTTCAAAGGTCTTAACTGGCGATGATATACTTTGCCTATTAATAACAAGATTTTAAATGGTTTTCGCTCTTTAGGATATCTACGGGGATGAACTTTGCGTGTGTTGGCGCTTGATATATCCATAACAATTTTGAACCGGGTATAGAGGCATCAGTGTCACTGGCTTGCTCTATAAGCTCCCTGCCGTTTAGAGGGTAACCCTCCTTCTCTTTTGCTTAAATTTTAAGTATCTAGCTTTTCTTTCAAGTCGCTCAATACAAAGCTGTTGGTTGGATGGAATAAGACGACAAAAAAATTCTTTCTTTTCTGAGTAAATTAGTGGTGTTCCTCTATGTGGTTCCTGTACTTAAATCTCCTACTTTTTTAACTATTACATTATATGATCTTACTCACCGTCACATCTAACTCTAGCTCCATCATCATTAAATGCCGATGACTGCGACCCTTCATTAGTATCAATGTACTCGAGTTTCAAATTCTCTCCCCACTTTATACTTCTAGATTATTGCCCGTATTCTATCGTACATAATCTTTACGATTCTAATTCCTGCTGCGATTCTGAATAGAATATACGAATAGGGAGTCTTCATACCTTGTGGAAATTCAATTCCTTTAAAACCCAACTTCAAACTTCTACCATACTCCCTCTCTAAAACACCTTCATACTTTCCTATCTCTTTCGACGGTTCTCCTCGTCTCTCGTCCCTCTGTTGACATAAACACACCATCCTTGCCTTAACAATAAACAAAAAAATGTCTTGGAAACCTCACATCACAACGGTTTGCTAAGGGCGCGCCCTCAAAGAAACTGGTAGTTCTGTTTAGACTGAGACAGATACTTTTTTTTCCTCTTCTCAGTTTACTTCCCAGCTATACAAGGGTCTCATCCAGCCTTCTATGGAGTACTGTTCTCCTATATTCTGGGGGGGGGGGAGCTCTGCATTCACCGGCTTTTTTGGACACAATGTCGAGTCCAAAGGCCAAAGGCTTATAAACTGTCCTATACTTTCCAGAGCTCATTTTACTCTCTATCTTTTGCGGCGCGATGTTTGGTTGCTTTTATCATCTCTTTTCTATAGGTTTCGCAGCGGCAGATGTTCGAGGAACTTACCACTCGCGTTACCAACACTTACGACGCCCTGCATACGGAAAAGGGGGTTGCTGATGTCTGCCGCACCGAGAGTAAATTTGGTGTAGATCCATTGGCTCAACTTTCATATCTGTATTATATAGAATTGTTTGTTTACTTTTTTGAGGGCAAGATTATTGTGTTAACGAGCGTTAATTGAACAAAAAAATTTGGTGTATGTTAATGAAAAATATTTTGTTATTGATAATAACACCGAATTTTACCAAATAATATTAGCTGGCTTAACTAATCGACTTTGTTAGAGCGAAATTAAGCACGGAAATAAATCGCTGGTTGTTTTCGTACCAAATTTATAGATGTATGCTATGAGAATTAATTTTAATGGTAACGAAACTTATTCATAATGATAAAATAATTTTTGATTTTTTATACTATATTTATAATATATATAATATATATATATCTATATATATATACCTATATATAGATTTTATTATTTTAATATATTTGCATAATATATTAAACTACGCTGAATACACCATATGATCTATAAAATATGTACCCACCTGAAAAGATGTGTATCTGTACTATATATACTATATACCGTCTTTAGTGGTGGGTACAGCCTCCACAAATAGCCAAGATATTAAAACTGAAAACTTTATCAGGTCTTTTTGCTACATAAAAAAAAGAAAAACATTGGTGGAATCAGCATCGAATTTAAAATCTATAATACACACTTTTTTTTTTTCAAAGAACGTTTGGGTCTTGGAACTCGGATTTAAATTTTTTTTCGCAGATAGCCTCTATAGATGCCATAAAAAATGAAAAAAAATTCAAAGCCACTTGGGGATATTTACGGGGGGCTTCACCCCCGTACACCCCCGAGCCCGTGAGTGGTTGGTTGAAAACAAAAAGTAATATAAAAGTAAAAAACATGCAAACCCACAGGGTATATTTACGGGGGGTGGAGTCCCCCGTACCCCCTGAGCCCGTGAGTGGTTGGTTGGTGAGTAAAACAAAATATGTATTTAAAATAGTTATAAATCCGGCATAAACATTCATTAGAGGTAGCTGTATAATAGACGTGCTATTCTGCCAGCTAATAAAATAAAAAAAAACTTATTAGATCTTAACTGTCTGACCCTATCATGATCTAGTCTGCTTGCGAAGGCATGTAAACTGGTGTCCGTGTCACCGATTACTGAGAATGTAAATATTATAAGAGAGAGAGGAGTAATGATATATATTATATGGTGAAAATTCTAGACAGAGGATATTACAGAGCGGTGATGGCCAACTACACTGGTTGCTTATCTTTTATATTTACTATTATGAGTGAGAGGCGTAGTAGTGGAGTTTCAAGCATATAATGAGAGTAAATCGAGCTCGCTTCTATATAGTTGAGGGATCCTCGCAGGAAGCAGAAGCATCAATTATATATCATTATATAATAGTTCGGGGAACTAATTTGTAAAAACATTGTAGATGGATGAAATAATCTAATGTGAAATAATTTTAACTTTTATGACGGATTAATACAGTCAGTTAGATAATTCTGGAGGTGAGTGAATGACTATGACTTTGTTCTAATATTGGCTGAGTTTCTATCTGATGCACTGATTATATAATAATATTGAAAGTTTAGAATTGAAGAAATATATTTTAAGCCTTTTCAGAGTACTTCTTATAAGTTATTGAAATATAAATAATTATTAAAGGAGAAGCTCAGATTTTTAATTGACCTAAACTATACAGTAATAAAGCTTACAAGTTTATAATAAATATTATTTAATAAAGTCTATATTGGACTTAGATTTGATATGGTAATATGACTCAAAATACTCATGGAGCTGGAAATATGAGAAAACGTGAAAGTACAATATAAGAAAATTAATTAAAGAAATCAAATAATTAAAAGGCCAAATTTTTTCACTGTGCTTGTCATCGACTTAAATTCAATAGTTGCTTACTTGAGGTGTCGACTTATGTAGATCAATTGAGATTCTACTTTCTTAATTTATAATGAGAGATACTGCGAGAAGAGTATAGTGTGGGTTCGCACAAATTTTTCACAGGGGCGACTTGCATAAATGGATAAGCTTATAAGATATTTATTCAGTAGAATATAGTGTCTTATCTGGTCGATTGAGAGAATATTTCTGTATATATTCGAAAGATATAGCGGCAATTGTCTGAGTGTGAAATATCTAATAATGATTGCTCTCTCTATATAACGTACACATGTTACAACCGTTCTAAGGAAATACTATTAAAATTCAGATTATAATATAAAAAATAATTCTAAATATCACACTCTATTCACAGAGTCCATTATACGGAGGAAACTTTGTCATACAGATTCAAGAAGTAACTCACATGGTTGAGTCCTTTAGATGATACAACAGCCCAGGACAATTTATAGTAACTTTTCGCTCAGGTACCGGATTATTATTCACACCTGAAATAAGTTCATTGAGTTTTTAGATTATAGGTCTATAAATCATGGCTCTAAGAGATAAAACTTCACTATCACTTACATTTTGATGGGATCGTAATGGGCGACACGAAATATCTGTCAAAGCGAGAAGAGCGACAATTTTCTAGTGAAAGCCGAAGGTTCCAATCACGTTGTAAGAAAAGCTGTTATCATGACAATTTTACTTATTAGGATAAATATAACATATAATATGTACTTTATTAATTTATCAGTCATTGATTGTTTCGCAAAGGAATTTCAATACTCACTCTCAGTTGTATAGAAGCGATCTATTGTTGCTCTCTCAAGATCTCTTCTTTTATAAGAGAGTCCTCATGCCACGCTATAGGTGGAGTCTCAGGTCTATGCATTATCGAGGTGTAATATTCATCAACGTATAACTAAATCATAGTTATCTCATAGGAGCGAAAATACACAATTTAATTCAATCCTATGGAATTACTTGTGAGCACGTATTTAATGTTGGCAACCCTTAGAGTCACATAGTTTGGTCAAAGTACTGAAGTAGACACGAGAATATGAACTTCTCACTGGTTACACTTTCCGAGGTTATGTCTCGCGGAGATGGCGAGGAGAATGCGTGATACGTGATGTGTCATAATAAAAGAAGTGAATGAGCCGATGGAAGACTCCGAATTTGTGCGTGTATTTATTATGAGCTGTATTGAATGCGTGACTATTGTGCCTGACGCTACGCTTATTATAAGAAGATGGAAGACACTCTTTATAGAGAGAATATTTTGTATAATTAAATTCTTATGAAAGAGTATATACTAATCAATATATTGAGTAAAGGTAAATTACTATTGTATTTTCAATTATTGTAAAATGTAATAAATATGCTATTTATTTAGATTTTAGTAAAGCTTTTAGGTAAGGTACTACCTTAAATATATGATAAAATTAAATAATTGCTATAAAACTGTTTTAGTATTTATATATGGTTTACAATACTAATTATATATATATTTATTATAAATATATATATAATTTTAATATATTATATTAATAATATCTATGAGACATTAATATTATAAGTCTTAGATTGAAGTTTATGTTTGTCAATATTTAGTAAATTTGTATTTAAATTTTATTAGGATTATATGAATCAATGGTATGGTTTGAGTATTTAATTTTAGTTAAGTATTAGCCTTGTCCAGTATTAAAAGATAGGTTCAAGATGGAAACAGAACTTCAATTCAATAAATTTAAGGTAATTTAGCTCTAATAATATTTAAACTAATAAGTAACGATACATTAATTATTTGAGAGTAATTTTATCGCATTCCTGGAAGTCAATACCAGCTTATATAAATAGCCATATATAATATATATATATATATATATATTATAATTAATTAATATATGATAGACATTAAGTTATCATAATCTTAATATACCTATATGATCTGAAAGAAATTTATTTCATATTAACGTATCCTAGTGTTTGAGCGCAAGTGCATCATCTATATAATAAATGTACCAATTTCGTTGGTTGAACCAATATGTTTTAATATTAATATAATGCTACTATCGACAATGCAGCGAGCTTCTATTGTGATTAAATGTTAAAAAAAAAAGCTTATATCTAAAAAACTATCTGTACACAATGTTCACACTTTCAATATTATATACATACGACCTCGATAGCAGTGACGTTAAATACATAGACTTAAAAATGTTGTCACCAGATTACATATAATATTATAAATTAATATATAATTTATATATATAAGTATATATATATTTATTATATATAATATATTATTATATAATATATAATATTAATAAGTATATTATATAATATATAATATATTAATATATTATATATATATATAATTATATATATAGTATAATATATATAATATATATATATTATATATATATATATATATTAATATATTATATATATAATATATATATTAAAGGTATTACAGCCAAAGTAAGGATAAGAGCTACGAGCCGTATCGGGGAACATAGGAGGGGTACGTAACGTTTTCCAATACACTCACCGTATCAGGAATGGAGGCGGAGAGGACAACCCGCGACACACACCAATTATAGGCCCAAAAGTAATAGCGGGGTGTTACGTGAGACCCTCCCCGGAGGAGGTGTAGGAAATATGACCTACACCTGTCGTTCACCGAGAAAGGCCGAGAGACTCACTCTCATTTATTTACCATCTTTGCGGTTTACGCTGGGGTATTCGTTTGATTTTTTTTTTGTAACTAAAGGAATACCCAAATGTAAAATAAATAATAGCAAAGATGGAAAGAGTCGGGTCTCTCGCCTTCCGTGAATGACAGGGAGTAGAGTAACTATTCCCTACTCCGGGAGGGTCTCCGGAACTCACCCTCTTGGTATTATGGGTGTCGCGAAGGGGTATCCTTACCACATCACTCTCCACTAACGGGTAAAGAAAATCGATCCCCCTCCTAATGATCCGTCGAGGCTCGAGCCCACTACATTAATATTGGTACTGTAATACCATTAAATAATAAATATATATCATTATATATATATATATTTATATATATATTAATTTATTATATATATATAATATATAATAATTAGGTTTTCTCACTTATAATATAGAACCCATCAGGCGATGCCATACTCACAATAGAGGGGTATGATTAGGCCATTTTTTAATATGTTGAACGACCAATCTGGCAACATTCTTAAGTGTATTATCAATGAGAGTAGCTAATGGAGACACAAGAGAGGGCCTTAATACGTAACGAATAAAAAAAATTTGAGTACGCCTAGAGTCAGAGAATTCCTCCAGTCACAGGAGGACGCCTCACCAGCGTTCTTAATGTTGTATTAGATGAATTATAAATTCAGCCAGGTAAATGCACAAGAGAAATATTTCCACACGATCACTAATAGAACAGATTGCACGTAAACTTAGAGTAATAAAGAAGCGAGTTTTTCCCTTAAATTTTTAACAGTCTCATCTACTAATAGTGACCGTTATAACATGTCATATGTGAATATTACAATAATCACACAAAATTACTACATAATGAAAAACTGTTCACGCTTTCAGATCAACACGAGTCAACTATAAAGTAAACTATCACTACTTGTAGCTACGAGGGAACTCGTATAGGTGGTGTTAAACGTACGAGTGGAGAGATAAAGTCATTCACTCGAGCAACATACTGTCAACTAGCGGCAGAGGAGTGTACAATATATATAGAAAAAGATGATTATAAAGCTAACCTAACATCAGCGCCGTAGAGAGATAGATGAGTCACAGTTAGAACTTGGGATAAAGTATGCGAATTCAAGTTATATTATTAAAGCCCTTTGGCAACTTTGCCTCGACCCTATCACAAAATACTCACGGAGTGTATAAACCATAAGTATGAGATATAGTACTATACTACTATATTATTATAGAATATCCCCCCCTGTATATGGAGAAGCAGTATATATACCCATACAGGGCAGAATGGAGGCCCTTTGAGTATAGATGAGTGAGATAACTATATGAAAGCTAAGAGGAAAAAATAAATGTTCTCGCAGCACTTAGTATACTAGAAGTCTTCTCATATTCTTAATAGAGGCGCCATAGTTCACTCTACGAGTCAACAAGACCACGTGTTGTGGACAGCATAGTATGAGGTTCCAGCCTACCTATTTGTATTTTTAAATAGAATATTTAGCTATAAAGCATAGGATTGTTTTAATACTTGATAAATTGATGAAGTAGAGAACACGAGAAAACGAGGACTTATCAAGTTTAAACCAGATTTAGAGCAGAACTTGGTATAAATCCAGATTTTACATAAGGTGGTCTTTAAGAAGAGTGAAAATAAAGGAGTATAGTTAAGAATGATTGATAAAAGGGCTGTATTCTTCCGATTTCATATTTCAATTTTGCACAACGATGTTGAAAGTACTAGACCCAGCCCGAAATTCCTACTCGAGCATCCAGCAGAATATAGGAAATCTAAGAGAAATAAAAAATTATATGAGAAAGGATAATGAATTGAATTCTATGTAAATGATAAGAAGATGTATATAGCAAAATCAGTAATTGGAGTAATCTGAGTTGAAGACAATAGCATAAGCGAGTTTGAAGTCATCGACACATAACGATAGTATAGTATCTTAGTTTTAAAGAGTTAGTTATATATGATACCTATATTTTGTTATTTTCAATATTGAAGTATTATCTAACAAGACGAAGGAAAAAGTAGGAATAAAGTTAAGAGTATAAGCAATGAGAACCGATAGAATTATAGCACTGACTGAGAGGAAACACCACGTACTTGTTGAGGGGGAAAAGAAGTCGTTCCCGAATTACACACATAAGCTATGCCAGATATTTATTAGTGTATATTTAGAAATAGAAAAACTGAATCAAATAAGTAAGTATATACAAAGTTAAGGAGTAAAGGAAGAAATACTACTAAAGGAAGGGGAAGCTTGATGATAGAGCAGTGACGCGTGTCCAGTATCCGAGTCGAAATTGACCTTGGATATTGTAAATATGCACGCACCACTAGGCAATAAGTATTCACTCTTCACCGGTGTAGTTATTGCTCATGTAAGATGACGAGGAAAAACCAGTAAAATTATTAAAGTTGAGATATACTAAGGAAAAATCTATACTAACATAACTCGCTCATGGAGTAGACCGCGCGTCGGTAAGCAGAGAGCGCGACAGCGAGAACCGCTGGTGAACGATCGGAAAAATAACCGAAGGTCTAATATGAAATTAGATAGATACTACCAGATGTATCTATAAGAAATATATAGAAGTGTTATGAGTAAAGGGGTTTACTAATATAAGATATTACTATAACGTGAACTTAATAGAATACTAATATAATGAATACAAGTGACGAACTATAATAAGGAGTACGTAATATAGTATATAATAGAGAGGATTCAGATAGAGCGGCTATTCTCACTTGTTTTATATTTATACCGAGAGAGTAAAACAAGTATATAGGAACCAAGTGTAATCGTAGCGATTCCAACATGAGAGCTAGAACTCCTTGAAGTCACATTTAGTTAGTTTTTTGATGACAAGGAGAAGTTAGTTGAGGAAGGCGAGGACGAAAAGATTCAGATGTAAATTACGACATTGTAAATTAGCACAGGTACAGAACCCTCCTGCAAATAATAGTATTCACTAGAGTGAGGGAGGAGTGAATAAACGATAGAATAACGCGGGCCATCACGCACTTCTTCTAATACCATATTATTCACAGAGAAAATAAAATTTCAGTCACGAGAGAAAGACGTATTCGTTGAAATTTACAAAAGAAAAATATCACATATAGTCACACATTTATAGGCATAAGAGACACAGTATGAAGATGATAGAGTAGGTGAGGGAGTGAGAGGACAGTTAGGTAAGAGGATAGGGAGAGGTATATAATGGAGAAGGGAGGAGAGATGAGAAGGAATAGGATAGAGGAGAGTGACAGAATTGCGGCGTTTAAAGGGTTGATAGTTTAGAAGGAAAACAATAGTGAAGGGCCTATAAGTGAAAGAAGATTATTTATATATTACCTTTTCAAAGATTGAGAAGTAAAATTTTGAATACAACAGAAGCGCTATAATACATATAATTATTACGTATACATTATATATATAACTAATAAATAGAAGTATATGACTAATCAGTGATATATTACAGAAGAATTGTTAGAAGGATGTTATTATTGGTGAGATGAGCAAGTAGGTACTCAAATAGATATTATATCTATAGTAAGGTTTAGTATTACATATAGGAATGCGAGTGATTTACTATCGTCACTGATCACACTACACTGAGAGTAGTGACGAGAGATGTGGAGAGATAGGAGAGAAGCACCGTAGAGGACGATGGCAGAGAGTAAGAGAGATGAACAGAGAAAGGCTAACAATTACGCTACACAATACTAGCAAACACCAATATATCTATTCATTAAGGCATAGTAACAGCTGAAAATAGCCTTATAACCACAATGTGTAATAAAAAGAATTGAGGTATCTACGAAAAGAACGACAAACTATACTCTGAAAAACTAATCGATACACACGCGAGAGAAGTCACATTATACACTTGTATGAGTATCTATTTCTAAGCTGTGAAAATATAGACATCAACGAGAATAGCAGCTCAGGGTAAAGAGGCACCGACACGTCTCCGAATATCAATTCGGGGTTCGGTCCTCTCGCTCTAAGCGCTGGAATACGACGGAGTGGGAACTATTTCACCCCCCTCACTGACGGGAAGAGGTACTCCGAACGCTCTTAGTCCCGCCCGCAAGTTAAGGATGAGTAATAGGGTGTAGCACACGGGTTCCTGCCCGCTCACTTCCACTCATATGGCTATGGAAAAAAACACCACTCTGTCCCACAACTCGAGGCTCGGCGATGTCCCCATTATAAATCGTCTAAAAGATGCACAAATCATAGTGTAAATAATTGTTGTTTTCTGTAACAGTGGCAGTACTGCGTTCCGACGACTACCAATTTTTTTTTCACATTCAAGTGAAATGAGATGCTTTAAACGCAGGAGTCCATCAATCACTACGTATTTTTGCTTATTTATTTCATATTGAAGGTAGGATCTAAGGTCAGGTGTACTAACGCTCTGCGTCACTCGTCTCTCCTCGCTACACTGCGCTCCCTCACACTCTCCTCTCTCTTTATATACTATATATATCCTATGACCATATATAGTATTATGATATTAATTTATTACTAATTTTTATATACATCTTTAGAAAAATTACAATATAAAGATATGATATAATAAAAAAATACCGTAATATATTAATAATATATATATATTATATATATATATGATATTTAATAAATAGATATATATATAAATGATATTTAGACAACTTAATATATTAATGTTTGAAAAACTAAATATGTAGGTGCATTTAAATAATTGAAGAAGAAGTGTTTTTTAGTAATTAATCTATGAGAAATATTCAATATACCGGTGAATTATCTGAAAAATTATAGGTGAGCATTTTATGATTCGATTGAAAAATTAAACCTAAGCTCATTAACACATTGAGTTGTCACCTAATAATTAATTAATATATATATAAAATTATATTATATATATATATTATATATATATATTAATATATTTATAATATATATATATATTATCATATTAATATATATATATATATAATATAATTTATATATATATATTAATATATTAATAATATATATATTAATATATATATATAATATATTACGTATAATAATTTAATATATAATATTAATATAATATATGATATATTAATAGAATATTGAGTTAATCTTTTTCGTGATAATATCATTACCCCTACAACAGAATATATAGGGTTCGAGTTATTATTATAATTAATCGATTGTTCACATAGTTATTAAAATAATTTAATATTTGCAATGTTAAAACACACTCTACAGAAATCATTCGTATAATAATTACAATATTATTATATTACTGATATATTTTTTTTTTGGTGAAGTTTAGAATCTAGAATGCATTTTTGTTAATTATTATTTAAAATTTCTCAACAGTGTCACGAGAGAGAGTTTATGTCCTCTATAGTATGCTATTAAATTTAATAGATAAGATTCTTTAAATTGTTAGTAAATTGTGACGATATTTAATCATCTAAACGAAAAGTTAGATCGATAATGTGTGGCAATGCATAAAACTATCATCACAGCCACCGAACTACCGTGCTGGATAGATAAAAAAAAAATAAACGAGAGAGAGAGGTAACACGATATTTTAGGACTAGAAAGAGAAAATACGTGCAAAATAGCTTGTCGCTTATCTTAAATTTAGAGACAGTATAAGCACTAACTGTTGATGTTAGTAATGTCAAAAGATAGTGCTGAAATACATTCTAAACAAAGCAATCGAACATATGCGGATGTCGTTGTGGGGGTCTAGCCGAAAAAGAACCTATAGTAATGACTAGAGTAATATGTAGTATAACTTGTGAAGATATATGAGTACAATAATATTAAGAGTATGGCGGTAAATTTAGTTCTACTGAGTATTAGCAATGTCGGATGCGGATGGCGGATTCATGCTCATCCACTAATATATATATGAGTCAATTTTATGTTGATTATATACTATTATAATATCATTATATATTGTATATATAGATAAATAATTAATATTAATATTAAATATAATAATAAATAACATTTATCATTAATAAATATATAAAACCTTTGAATATATTATAATATATAATATATCATATATATACTATTATATTATATATAATTAATATATATATCTAGTAGAGGAAGAAGAAAAATACGGATAATTATAATATTATATTTTTATTTGAGTAAATTACCAAAATCTACCTCAGTCTTTAACTAAATAAACATTCTCAAATCAATCACATACGACTCCATTTATTCTTACACACGTATATAATAAGTCTTTATATAGTGTAAACACTAATTACCTGATTTGGTGGATGTTCATTGCGATGATAGTGCATCTGAGGTTCCATGTCATTTTTATCTAAATAAGGTTGCTCCGATTTCACACTCGGTACCTTAAAAAATTTATTAAACTTTCAAATTTTTACTACTTATTTAGAGAAAATATGAATTTTAATTTTATTACTCTTTTTAAAAATTAAGCATATAACCAACTTTCACAGAAGGAAATTAGTGTATTTAAAATCAAATCTGTAATAGTAAAAAAAAAGAAAGTCTAAATTGAGAATGAATAACAATTATGAATCACAGAAAACTTAATATACCTTTACCCTTTCATCTTGTTCAATCATACTCATGTTTCGCTCTGAAACTCTTTCATCAACATAATGGTGGGCAAATTTAAATCCAGGCTCAAATCTACTTTTTTTTGCATCTGCTTCGAAGAACTTCAAAAACGTTGGACTCGGGTTTATGTTCATGCCTTTATGACTTGTTGGAGGCTCCTGAAATTTATATAACATTAAATTTTAAAAATAAAGAATCAATAAAATTAACATTAAAGATCCTGTCTCTTGTTCTAGACTTCCTGAGGAGAGTGAGTATTTCAAGCCCACTTTTGAGGCCATTTGATTATAGGATATATAACGATAATTTCTTTTCATTCAATAAGAATGTGAATTTGCAAATGAGTAAGCTTATAAAATGCATTAAGCTTAATAATGGAAACCTAGCCCACTAAAATTGAACCATCTAAAATGTATCAAAGCAGAATCAGGTACGTAAAAGGTAGCCGGATTTGATTTCCATCGTGGGGGAAATAAAATAAAAAAAATTCTTTTTAAGCACCAAAGAAACTAGAAATGCAGGCCTCGGAGAAGGTCGTGATCGCCGTAAATGGCCTTCTATCTTTCGGCGAAATTGTATGAATCGTATGGGTACATGGAATGTCAGAGGAATAAATGTTGAAGAGAAGAGGAGAGAGAGGTGATGGATGTATTTAGAATGGGCAAATTTGATTTGATGGCTGTGACTGAAACAAAGATGAAAAGAAACGGTGAAAATGAGTGGTGTGGTGTGAAATGTGTGTGTGCTGGTGTGGAAAGGAATGAGAGAGGGAGAGAAGGAGTTGCAATTTTGATGAGTGACCTGTGGTACAAAGCTATGGTAGACTTTGTGTGTGTGAGTCCTAGAATTCTAATGGTTAAATTTAAGTTTGAAAAGGTCAAGGTATGTGTGGTTGTTACGTATGGTCCATCTAAGTGAAACGTTGAAGAGAGTACGATTTTTTGGGATAATCTGAATGATGTTTTGGATGGGGTGAGTAGGAGCTTCAGATTGATAGTGTTGGGGGGATCGAATGGTTGGATAGTGATCAAAAAAGGATGGTTTTATAGCAGGTGTTGCGGGGCGAAGAAAATAGAATGGTAAGAGTGTGATGATTTCTGTTGGAGAGAGAGGTGTTGTGTAAGTAATACTTTCTTTAAACACAAGGTATTCCATAAGTATACTAGAGTTGGTGAGGTAGAGATGGTATCGAAGTGAAAAGTTGATTGATTTTTGTTTTGGTGAAGAAGGAGATGTTGAAGTATGTGTTGGATGTTAAATCAGTGAGGGGTTTAGAATGGGATTATCGGATCATTATGTTGTTCTATGTAAAATTAAGTTAGTAGGGGCTTGGATGGAGAGGAGGTATACGAAAGGAAGTAGGTAAAATTAAGAGTGAGAAGTTAAGTGAAACAAGACAATAGGTAAGTATGAAGAGGCTCGCTAGTAAACGGTTGAATGTTGAACAAGTTGATACTGAACAAATCTGTGGGCAAATGAAGGAAGCAATTGTTAGTAGTGCAAGGAAGTATGTGGAGTGCTAAGTAGGAAGTAAAAATGTTAACAGTTAGTGGTGGAATGAAGAGGTAATGAAAGCGGTTAAAGGTAAAAAAGGAAGCGTGGTTGAATGTACTAAAGCAAATGATGAAGTTTTCAAAAAGAAAGATGCTTTGGAATTATTTAAGGAGGGAAAAAGAAATATTAAAAAGGTGCTTACGTAGGAGAAACGAAAGGTAATATGAACAGTTTGGGAAGGGAGATGATGGGGACTTACAAGGAATAGGAAGCTCGTTTTGGAAGGAAAGCGCGAAAGTTAAGATAGATAGGGGAATCTTGCTTAGAATAATGAATAGCAATGGTACTTTTGTGAAACTGACGAAATGGATGTGAGGGGTGTGTGAAAGAACACTTCGAAATCTGCATAATATTGGCAAGTAATGAAGAGGTTGATATGAATGTGTGTGTGGGTTTGATGGTCAAGAAGGAATAGGTTATTTTGGGATGAGGTTATTAGCAAAGGAGGAGTAATGGGTAGGGTGAGAAAGGTGTAAAGAATGGTAATTCTGCAGGTTAGATGAATTATTGGTGAATGAATGATCAGAACGGAGGCTGAGCATGATGATGATTGGATTCTGGAGTTGGTGTAATAAAGCGTTTATGGAGGGTTAATAGTTCCAAGGGATTGGAGGAGAGCAGTAATAGTTCCCTTCTATAAGGGGTAAGGGAGATAAGGGGGAACTGTAGAAAATTATAAACGGAATAGTTTATTGAGTGTTGAGGGAAGATATATTGCTGGATTTTGGTCGAAAGAGTGCTTCGAGTGATTGAAGGACTGATTGGTGAAGAAACAAGGAGCGTTTAGAAGTGGTAAGGATGTGTGGATAAAATCTTTACATTGAACAAATGATTGAGAAATGAGGGAGAAGAAGAATAAATTTATTTATGTTTTATGGATTGCAACGGGCGTATGAAAGGGTTAATAGGGAAAGCTCTATGGCAGATTTTAGTGATATATGGAGTTGGTGGTTAGGCTTCTGAATGGAATAAAATGTATGTATGACATAGTGAAGCATATAAGAATAAATGGTGTCAAAATGATTTGTTAGTATTAATAGCGGAGTGAGCAGGGATGTTGTTATATCTCCTTGGTTATTCAATTTGGTTATGGATGGGGTTAATGAAGGGAATTAGGGAGGTGGGGGTGGCAGGAATTGGTGGTAGAATGATGGAGAATGGAGATGAGGGGAGGGTGCCCTCCTATTATAAAGCGGATGATTGGTTTTGTGTGGCGAATCTGACGAGAGTTTGGGAGGATTTGGTAGAGGAGAGATTTGGCAGGGTGTGTAAAAGGAGGGGTTTGAATGTAAACGTAGGTATAAGAGTAAGTTATGGTTGTGAGTGAGGAACAGTCCTCGGTGTGAAGTTATTGTAGATGGTGAGCAGCTGGAACAAGTGTCCGGTTTAAATATTTAGGGTATGTGTGGATGAGAAGGGAACGGATGATGCATGTGTAAGAAGCGAAAGTGTGGAATGGCAGAAAGATTGGGACTGGTAGCGATAAATCAGTGGGTGGATGAAGGGACTAAATCTTGAGTGACGCTAGGGTTTTACATGAGCGTATGTTGTTACCTGATGTTATTGTATAGTAGTGGACTATGGTCTGGAATAAGAAGTATAGATCTAAGTTCAATGCAATGTGTCAGTTGGAACAATCTTAGAGGCGTGCTAGGTGTGAAAAGAATGAATAAAATGAGGAATGGAACGTATTAGAGAGTTGTGTTGGTGTGAAGAAGGGGAAGTGTGAAGAATAAATGAAAGTATGTTGAGATGGTTTAGGTCATGTGGAAAGGAGAATGATAGTCAGTTGGTTAGCGGATGTATAGTGGTGTGTAAGTGTTGGGAATCGACCAGCTGCCGGAGACCGAAGAAAAAGTGGACTGAGTATGTAAGGAATGTCTGGAGGAGAAAATATGAGTTGGCAGAGGCGAAGAAGAAAGATGTATTATAGGAAGTGAATGGGGGGTTTTTGTGAGGGGATGTTGGGACCCACCTGGCTTAAGGATGAACCCCTAACACTGGATCGATATAGTCATAGTTGAGGTCGTTGCAGTCCTGTGAAAACTCTAGGGTGGATTATCTGACTGCGACGAGTTCTCCACTAATGGGTATAGTTTGGGCGGTTTAAGGCTAGGGCTTCTTTCGACTTTATGTTCCTATTCTTCTACTGCTTGTTTTTTTCTATATATGTCACGCACCTTATCCCCAGTCTTTGGAAAAAAAAAAGAATATGGTATATATAATATATATATATATATATATATAATAATATAATATATATAATATATATATATATATATATATTATAATATAAAATAATATTATATAATATATATATATATTATATATATATATATATATATATATATAAATATATATATATATATATATATTCATTCAAAAACCTCTGCGACAAACTCGAAGGGCTGATAGAGCAAACGATAAGGAACATTTATAGTTAAATAAGCTATGTTGTATGACGCTTCGGTTCAAAGTTACGGACGATTGTAAGGTTAAACCACAGTAGATGTTGTTTGACGCGTCGCTACTTCGTAACCGGAGATTTTGGGTATTCTAATGTTATGTATGTGTGCGTGCGTACATCTGTGTACTCTGAGGGTTGATAGAGGTAACAATAAGGATATTTTGTTAAACAACGTATGTGTTTTGACGCGAGGTTGTAACAATGGTAGCTTGTTATGAAATCATTTTATTGGGGAAAATTACAGGAGGTGTTCAAAGTGTCTGCCCGGTACCTGATTACATTCGTTACATCGCCTGTCATTGCCTGTCGGGACTCTACCGAAACATGCCCTTCACTGTGTCTGATTTGATCAAACGCAGTGAAATATTCGCTGAATCAGTTCCCTCTTGTGTTGACTGGGTTAATGTAAACAACACACTTCACATGCCCCCAAAGAAAATAATCTAGGGGCGTGAGGTCGGGCGATCTTGCAGGCCACGCAACAGGTCTC
>JABUQX010052046.1:30000-35000 GCA_015478945.1 Trachelipus rathkii
TCATTCCTCTTCCCAACTCACTCAGGTGGTGATTGGTGTGTGTGTGTGCATGACTTATTTTGTAGTTAGAAATTTTTGTTCTATTACAATGTTGCTGTGCTTTTCAGATAAAAAGATATTTTGCAAGTATATTTATAGTTTTGTAAAGGAAATTGAGACAGCATGCCACAGTAAAGAAAAAGGTATAGTCATAATGGGTGATTTTAATTTTCCTGACATTCATTGGGATTCCTTGTCTAATATGGACCATAGTAGTTCTGCATTCATAAATTGTATACTAGATAACTTTTTGACCCAGATGGTCCAAGAACCCACAAGATACGATGAACTATTAGACTTAATATTAACTAACGATGAAAGTATGGTGGATGAAGTTAAGAGTTGATGAGAATTTAGGACTTAGTGACCATAATATAATTAGATTTAATATGAATGTGATATCTGGGCCCAAATTGCAAGTTAATAAGGAAAAGATCTTAGATTTCCAAAATTGCGATTTTACCAAATTTCGAGACATGCTTTAGTATAACTTGACTGGATAAAGAGTTTAAAGACCCAAAACGTGTTTTATTCATGGGGGAACATTTATTGCAGAATTTTAATGGAATTATTCAGTCCAGTATGTTTTAAAAGATAAACCCATGAGGGTGGCGAAGAAAGAGAAAACCTGCTTGGTGGAATAGAGAGATAAGAGAGAAAATTAATGAAAAAGCGAGATGTTTTAAAATATTCAAGGGTAGTAATAGGAAGATGATTTAGAAAATTATAGGAAAATAGAAATGAACTTAACAGTCAATAAGAAAGGCAAAAGAGAGGGCAGATAATTAATTAGCAAGGAATATTAATAAGAACCTGAAGAAGTTTTTTAGCTTTATAAATTTAAAAGTAAGAATAGGACAATTGGTCCAATTAAAAATTGATGAAAAATTTACAGTTTTTTGAGATAGGAATTTGGTCACATTTTCAATGCTTATTTTGCTTCAGTGTTTGCCTGAGGAAAGATTTAGATAATAGTTTGGAGACTAAGAGTTCTTGTATGCATGTAACACATAGACTTACAGAATTTGGAATTGATGTGAAAGATATTAAACGTTTATTAGATCCTATGATCCCAGTAAAGCTGCAGGCCCTGATGTATATATTTGGTTAGAATTCTGAAAAGGAGGGTATACCAGCATTTGCAAAGGCCTGGATTTGATTTTTAAGCGATCTATAAAATTTGGTGAGGTTACCAGATGACTGGAAAACAGCCATATGTTGTTGCCTATTATAAGAAACGTAGTAGTAATAAGATTTGGGAATTTATTAGGCCAGTTTGCTTAACACCTTGGTTGTAAGGTTCTGGAAAAGTTAATGAAAGGTCATATAGAGAAATATTTAGAAGATAACAAGGTATTGTATGACTCCCAGCAAGGTTTCAGAAAGGGTAGGTCATGTCAGACAAACCTTTTAGAATTTATGGAATACATTACTGACTGCATTGACCGAGGAGATCCAGTTGATATTATGTAAATAGACTTTGGCAAAGCTTTTGATTAGGCTGATGAAGTTATTGCAAAGTGGTATAGGTGAAGTGGTACATTGTTGGATTAAAGAGTGGTGTCCCACAGGGTTCCATGCTAGGGCCACTATTGTTCCTCGTATAGGCCTATATAAATAATATAGACCAGGGACTTAAATGCAAGGTTTCTAAGTTTGCAGATGATACCAAAGTGGCTACCTCAGTTAGGAATAGTGAAGGATGTATAAAGTGGCAAATGAATTTTTATAGTAAAAAGTGTAGGGTTCTTCACCTAGGACCTAGGCTACTCAAATAAAAGTTTTAACTACTATATGAATGGGGACTGGCTTGAATCTGTGGCCCAAGAAAAAGATTTAGGTGTGATTATAAGCAGTAATTTGAAAGTAGCTAATCAGTGTTTGGAAGCAAGGAATAAAAATATGATGCTGGACATAATAAAACGCAATGTTGTTTACAAGAGCAAGGAAGCTATAAGTAAACTGCATAAACGCTATGTTAGGCCAGTATTGGAATATTGTGCACAACAAGTTTGGGCCCCTTATTTAAAGAAAGACTCAGATATGCTAGAGAAAGTGCAACATAGAGCAACAAGGATGATTTCTGGGTTTGAGGGTAAGTGCTATGAGGAGAAGCTGAAGGAGTTACAAATGTTTTCTATAGAAAGGCAATTTCTCAGAGGAGACATGATACTATCAAGTCTACAAAATATTTACATCTATTGATAATACAGAGACCAATAAATTCTTCATAGTCGAACACGGATGGGAGACCAGGGGCATAATAAGAAAATTAAGAAGAAAGCATGCCATCTTGATATAAGAAAGCTTTCATTCAATAATAGGGTTGTTAAAGTTTGGAATGGTTTGCTACAGGAGGTTGTTGAGTGAGACTCGATTGCATCATTTAAGAAAGGATTGGACAGGTATATGGATGGTTTGGGTATCATATAGTATATTTTGACTAAGCCAAATTGGCAGGTTTTTAGTTAGAGTAGTTATTAAGGTTAAATTGCATGTTATTACTATAAAGCTATTAAAGATTGTAGTGTGGTTAGCATGTATTTTAGATATAGTTTTTTTTTCTTTTAGTTGTAGACTTTGTGTATACAATGCAGTTATTGACAAGCCCTTGGGTGCTTTGTGGATTTGCATGAGCATGTTTTAGACTTTATGTATACTATAGCTATAAGTTATTGACAAGCCTTAGGATTCTTTGTGGATTTGCAAGAACATGTTTGGTGATTGATTCTGGTGGCTTGACTGGGACAGTCTCGATAGGCCCATGCGGCTTCTTACTCTCTTTTTATTTCTAAACTCTACCGATTGAGCCACAGTAGCAGCAAATGCCATTGCCCTTGTCAGTTTTGTGCATGTTAAAATTATAAAAGTATGCAAGTACATAATTAACAAAATTGGTAGTCTCTCCAAGTCTGGGACTCTGACTCAATATATCACTAATATTAACTTATCAAGCTTTGAGTGAAGAAGCAATTTGTTAAGGTGGAGATTACTTCCAATACATTTATAAATCATATCATGGACTTTGTATTGAAAAACTAAAATCTGGAATATTTGATAGTCCTCAAATTTATCAACTTAGTTGTCTTAGTTGCGAAGAATACCTCTTTAATCTTAATAACTATTATTTAATTATCTTTATTAGAAGTTGAGAAAAATATGAAAACATTTTGGGCAAAAAAATTAATTTATTGATTGCAATCAGTTGACACTCGTAAATGCTACAATTATGAATTAATTTTAGACTAAGTTTAGTTCTATTAATGAGTGACACTCGAAAGTCCACCTTCAGTTACAGACTTCACAGTCCACCAGTTTAACTCTGAAGAGTGTGACTAGACATGCAGGAGGCATTGGTGTATTTTTAAATTACTTGACTATTTGCGTGTTAGCCAGTCTTTCTGTGACACTATCAGTCCTAGTCAGTGAGCATATAGGCTTATGAACACCTAAGGTCACCGCGTTATGTTTCTAGGTTTATCACCTACTAGGTTATTTAGCTTAACTTTGCTAACTTCACAAGAGCCTCAGATGGATCGCGTGGTGACGAAGAGTATCGTAAGGTTCTCTAAATTAACTAAACAAAGTTTAAATATATTTCTAATTTACTGTTTACTTACGAATATGCCAATGTTGTCATGACTAACCAGAGAGATCGGAGCTTCCTCTCATTAACAACCCCCCAAATAAAAGCAAATAATAAAAACCCAATTTTTAAAAAAAAAATACTTTTACAAGTTTCACCAATGAGGAAATATTCATTCAGCAGTGGGAAATGGACAATGTCTGTAACCAAAGTTTGAGATGCAAAAATAAATATTTTAGTTTCAAAAATTTTGCCTATTTTATTAATTTTAATTTGTAAGCGTTAAAAAAAATATTATTACCAAAAAAAAAAATTTATAAATTTTGTTTTCCTCAAAACTTTCAAGATTTCATTCTTTGTAATACTCATCCTCCTGTGTTTTGGTTCCAACCCAGAGTTTTTTTTATGCAACACCCCAGATATATATCTATTTATATTTTATATATATAGGGAAGTATAAGAATAAAATAAATACTATAATCTATATATTATATTTCACCGTAGGTATATAATGGTGATAATATATTATATATATATATAATATATATTGTAATAGGCCTATGTATTATATGTATATCTACCTATTATATATATAATTTATATATAAGTAGTATATAGTCTTAGGTACTTATGATAATATATATAATTATATATATATATATCTATATATATAATATATATATATATAGTAATATATCTTATCATATTATATTATTTATTATATATATATATATATATATATAATTAAACGAGATTGGTACGTGCCTTATATTTTATGATAATAATAATTGAATTGAAAAATGTATTCTTTATTTTAATATATGATACATGTAAGTGGTGGTAATTAGTACTCTATTTATAGTATAGTTTATATATATATATATATATATATAATATATATATATATATATTGATATATTATATATATATATATATTTATATATATAATATATATATATATATATATATATATATATTTTATTAAACACCTTAACATTTGATCTATTTTGACCGGCCCTTTAAAAAATTTTTTTTTTTTTTTTAATAAAACAGATTCCATGGGTGATATTGGGTTCAATTTTAAAAAAAAAAACTGGAATTTAATGCAGCCCATGTTATTAAGAAATAAGTTTAATTTGTGAAGTGCTAATGATTATCCTTGTATCTATTCACGGCTGAAATATTAACCTGCTGCAGAATAATTCAAATATGTGGACTATGTAAATTCCTTGTTGTTTCCGTACCGTAGGCGTGTTGGAGAACAGTCTGTAATCGCACAATTATGTTTGAATTTTGTTATTTTTCCAGTGACAAAACATTTGATAGGAACTCAGATAAGTTTTCGCAAGAGTATTTATAATAAATTTAATTGGGC
>JABUQX010052046.1:42500-47500 GCA_015478945.1 Trachelipus rathkii
CCCTGCTTCAATTGAATACTCTAGAAGTATCAGAGGTCTGTTGTTCCAATGCCACTATATTGTTGTTGTTGCTTCTGACATTTGGTAGGTTGTTGGTAATTAGGTAGTCTTTTCCAGAAATAAGAGCACTGTAAGGGGTAGTCAATTTGCATTCTGAATAAGATTGCTTGGGTGTAATGTTTGTATGTAGGATCCTAAATAACCCATTGCAAAGATAACAACAAGATTGAACATATCTATGTGGGTACTTCCATCTATTGTAAAGATTTTGAAAAGGTCAAATGGCTTGACATCTCTACAATTAGGAAATGAGGAAATAAATTAAGAAAAATGTTCCAGACTTGCCAGTATAAAACATGAAAGAATGATTATTGAATTTAAATCTGGGACCGGAGAATTGGACAAAGATAGAAGACACTCTAGTAAAATGAGTAGTTACACGAGCTTTTCTCGATCGAAGGGGAAGGTATGTGATTAGATTTTAAAAGATGGAACTAGCTGTCGGTTGCTATTGTGATTGGATGTGAATAAGGATAGGGATGCATCAGGTCGATATTTAGAAGGAGAATAGAGAGATTCGATGAGAGTGGGAGACTTTGAGATGAAAATCTTGAATTTCATCCTTTCAAGAAGACGTGTGTTTGTGAACCAATTCCCAATATGTGGATAAATGACACTAACTTTTAAGAGCAAACAACTGGTGTGGCTAGTAGTTGTGAAAATGTCTCAGAGCATCTAACTCCCTCGGGTGGAGTAAATATCAAAAGCAGACAAAATATAGGAGATTTGTTTAAAATTCCGTCGAGTGGATAGGTAAAGGAGCTGAATTTTTTTATTTAGAAACTCGTGAAATATCGAGTCCAAGGTTCAAGGTCATGTTCCAACCATTTGATATTTGTGGTTATGTAGGTTACTTTTCGAAATAAAAGAATGAAAAATGAATGATAAAGTAACTCCATATTTGTGAATAAATGATGAAGTGACAGATGGTAGGGGTCTTTAATGAAAAGTAGAGAAACCGTCAGGAGATAGAATAAAAACTTTGAGTAGAACCAATATTAATAGATTTAATTAAATTATTAATGGTGGTTTTCTACAGCTGCTGCTATAGAGTGGACGGAAAAAATGAAAAAAAAAAAAAAAATTAGGGAAGAAGGATACCGAAAGTGAAGATTAGAAAGAAATCAAAGCTTTGTTGGAGACAGTCAGACTCTGTCGAAAGCTTTCGATGTTTCTAACCCCACAGCAAAATATTTACCTAAATGCTGAAGGAAAGAGGACCGAGAATAAGAGGAAAAGGTAAGATGATACCCTGTTAAGTATTCCTTACGAAATCACAAACTGACGATCTGAGGAAAGATTAAAAGTATTTAGAGATTTCCAAATCTTCTTCCGATTTCGGAATAGATTTCAAAACTACAACGTTTGGACGATAGGGTTGTATGTGTATTCCTATCTTTTTAGCACGGGTTGAGTAAGTGCACAATCTCAGCACGAAGAGGAAAAACGTTAATAGGCAAATATATAGGGAGCCTATATAATTTAGGTTATATATATATTATATATATATATATATTATATTATATATATATATATATAATAATTATGAAGAGAAATGTAAAAATATTATAAAAATATATATATATATATATATATATATATATATATATATATATATATTATATCATATATATATATATATATATATTATATAAATTATTAGGTAAAAATAGATTGACTGGAATGCCTTAAAAAATTGTATTTGTGATAGGCGTTTTGTACTTATGTCAATATTTTCAGTGTAAGCAAAATTTTTGACATAAGTACGAAGAAAATTGTATATAAAGCCCCTGCCCTTATTGAGATACTCAGATACTTCCTCAATCACTCTTACTCACTCACTTGCTTGCTCAAACTCTCTTAACAAGAAGATCGGAACAAGAAAATTCAAATCTCAAGCAAGTGTGGTAAACCGCCGGCTAACCAAGACTGCAAAAACTTGATTAACGAAAAATTCAAAAAGAAGAATTAAGCAAGTGCTAGTAATACATTAAGGCAAAGCCCAAGACTTGTCCCTGAAGTTTACGCGAATCAAAGTATCTCCGAAGAGAGAAGCTACAGCTTTAGGTTACTCTCATCCTATATATTGTTGAAATAAAAAAATTAAAAAAATGTAAATGATTTCGATTTACGCTTAATCTTCTTGAAGTAACCTAGTGTTATCTGAGTAATAAAGAAATAAAGAAATACGGGAACTTTGTATTTCCTCTTATTAAAGAAATAACTTGAAGATCCAGTGGCCTATATTGCAGCTGGTTTTAGTTGGTGAACTAACAATTTTAAACCCTCATCTAATACTTGTTTATTCCATCGCCATTAGATGAGACTACTCTGTCGTTAGTATAGTGACCGTATATATAGTAGTAGTAGGGTTATATATATATAATATAATATATATTTAATATTAGTGTTATATTATTATTTATATATTATATAATATATATATATTAATATCATTATTATATATATATATGTTGATTAAACTCTTAATAACGGTCTTCACAATTTAGTTAAAACTTAAAATGTTTTTCGTATATATATATATATAATATATATTATATATATATTATATATATATTATTATATTATATAGCTATATATTTATCATATAATTATATATATATTAATATATATATATTTAAATAGGTATTATAGTATACCTTTATTATTTTTTAACTACATTTTTATATATATATTATATATATATTATATTATATATGTTATTTACTCATTAATAACGGTATTAATTAAATTGGTAAATACTCTTAAAATGTTATATATATTGATTATATATATTTATATATTATATATAAGTTATTTACTATATATATATATATATTTATATATATATTATATATATATATATATATATTTTATATATGGATATACTTATATATATATATTATATATGGTATAATATATATTAGAGATGCACCGGAGAGAAATTTTGGCCGGAGGCCGGAGAATGAAAATTTTTTAATTCCGGCCGTAGGCCCGTTGAGTCTCCGGCCGGAGAATGAAATTTTCCATTTATTTTTACTCTTCTATATCAACTATATTTATAAATCTATATATATATATATTATAATATATATATATTATATATATATTATATATATATATATATATTATATAATATAATATTATATATTTTATAATAAATAGCAATAATAATACTAATATATATATTATATATATATATATATATATATATTACAATTATCAAGGATTGACTCTAAACATGCAATTATCATGCACCTTCCCTTCGTCCGGAATCCTACGTAGTACACTACCTAAAGAGCAAGTTACACTCCACTTAGTAGGGCATAAAATTTTTATAGATCTTATCCAATTGGGCTTCAACTAAGTTAACTGAAATTCACAAATCTTAAAATTTGCCAAATACACATAGCTTATGCCAAGATGTGTGGAAATACAAGATGGAATTCATATCACATGATTATACTGCTGCAAAGGATCCACGAGGCAAAAAATTAACAATTATATATATTCTCTTCAAAATTCGTTATAAAAAAAATCTAGTATCTTAAATTGCAATCATTGGAAGCTAAATTGGAGAATAAAATTAGATTTTTTGTTATCAGACCATATTGAAGATATAACTAAAAGACGCGAGTGATGATGATGTATGAATTTATCTTTGTAATACCTGCAGTTAATGCATTGCAAAAATATTTAGGAAAAACTTGGGATAGGATGACGTGTAAAAACTATGAAATTTGACTTTTTTATTTGTTAAATAACGTTTTGGTACCATTAAAATTAAAGAGAAGAAACTTTTTATGTACTTGCAACAGTTCTAAAGCCACAATACAAATTAGCTCCCATTGATATTATTCATGCAGAATAAATATAAAATTTATGCTTCAAAAAGAAGAAGGCAAAATTTTATAAAAACTAAAGGAAAATATTACATTAAATTTCAGATTCTGATTTGAACAAAATGATGATGCAAAATGCACTCAGCTCCTCCACATACATATGGCTCATGAAGAGAGCTGAAAAATGAAACGGCAGAATATTGATAGAAAACACATTCAATTTTCTGGAGTGCTTTGATGACATGCTACCAAAAAAAATCGTCAAAAGAAAATGAAGAATATTTAGATACAATCAAAATTCCAAGTGGACACTGATCAAAGGAGAAAAAAAGTTAAAATGCAAACGTAGAAGCAGAAGTGAGAGAAAACAACATGAATTTAGAAAATACTATTCAAACTAATGTGGATAAATATTTTTTGCGGCATCCACTTTTTGGAACGAAAATCGGGTTGGCTGATTTAGGCCAACTCGTTCACTGCATAGGAAAGAGAGAAAGAGCTCTTTATCCTGATTGCAACTTAGCTAGGAATAGCTAGGAAATATCTCTGCTCCACCTTCAAGTGTAATTTAGCGAGAGAATTTTTAGCCAAGCAGGAAATATTTTACAAGTAAAAGGAATCGTCTTTTCCTCCAATCAGCTAGATTGATCAGTGCTCCTGTTTCTTCATCAAATTTAAGAGCATTGTGAAATTTTAAGGAAAATATTAATGAGAATGGTTACCTAAAATAGCAATGCAATCAGCTATTTAACTTTCCTTTCGCTGACTTTTTGTTTAACAATATAATTTAATTTTTCTCAAAAATTCTATTTGTGATACTCTATTAACATGTTATCGATAGACAGCTGATGGACTGCAGGCTGTTATATAGTACTAGAGTAAGGGGTATATATAATATATATATATAAGGTAGTAGGGCTATAGGGGTATACATATACCTATATATAATATAGATCTTATATATATATATATACTATATATTAATACTATATATCTATCTACTATACTAGATAATATAATATAGTATATAATATATATATATAATTAATTCAAAGATGTTTAGTTTTTGTTAAAACTCTAAAAGCTCCGTGTAACAAA
>JABUQX010052046.1:57500-60000 GCA_015478945.1 Trachelipus rathkii
CGTTTAGTAGGTACGCTATGGTTTTTTGGTGGTTTCTTTTGGAGGGGCGGTTGTGGGCCTGTATTTAGGTCATGTAGTTTGTTTGTGTATCTGGGTCGGTTTTTTGTTGATATTTATATATATATATAATTTAGGTGCGTGTGAGGCTATTTGTTGTTTTGAGCACATGCTTCTATTTGGCGCGTGTCTGTTTCTTGTGTTGCTGCTTGCCGCGCGTTTGTGTGTTATGGGATGTGTTTTGGGGTGTATGTGGTGAGCTCAGGGTTTGTCTATGTAGTATGTTGTAGTTTGTGTGAGTCGTCGGTGTTATCAGATATGCCTTGGTCTTAGTGTGTAGAGTGGTTTATAGGTGATGTTATATGCTATTTTTACCGTGGTTTTGGTGTTTTGTGCTCTACGCGGGTTTTTAGTGGTTCTTTTATCGTTCCGCTGTTCTGGTCGTTTTGTGATTTATCTATTCTGTTGGTGGCTGGCGTATTATTTAGTGTGGTTTGTTGGGGTTTAACGTTTATGTGTGTGGGTTATTGAGGGTGAGTATATTTATAGTATATATATAAGGTGTTGTGAGTGAGTGTGCTGTAGTTTGCTCGTCGTCGTGAGCAGCTTGTGTATTTTGTCGTGTCATCAGTGAGACGTATGCTTTGGGTTGTTCGGTGATGTGCTGTGGGTATTGTCTTTAGTTGGCGTTCTAAGTGTAGAGAAGTGGCGCGCGCTTGTGATTCTTTTTTAGTATTATTGTCTGTTTATGAGCGGTGTGTCGACGGTTCTGGGGGGTCGTCACCGTGTTTGCCCTGTTCGAGCTTTATTACTAAATGTACACAAATTTAAAACATTGTTAAAGACACTTTTTTTTTAAATGAAATAAATTTTAAAAAGGAAAGCTATTTTCGTCCCCGACACGCGAGACCTTTCAGGCTAAGGAACTGGATTTCTTTCTTGATCTTCAAATCAGTTCAAGTGTGTTTCAGTTGGTGTCTGCTATTTCTTCATGGTGTTGTTGAAATATTTTGATGTTTTCAGATTTTCATTTTGTATAAAAATCTATCTTAACTTTCACCGGGATGCTTATTGTAGTTGTTTACTAATTATACTATGATCGCATTAAAGCTCCATGGCGTTGTTTTCTTGTGGATGCGGGGTTTGCTGTCTGTTTTTGTTTGTATTTTTGACTTCTTTCTATATCTTGTACTGGATCATCCTTATTATTGGGTTGTGGAGTGCTGTTTTTATGGGATGGTGATATCGGGTGTGGTGCTTGGTGTGTTTAAGCCTGGGATGACGTTGAGTTGTTATATATATGCTGGAATTTGTGAAGGCTGTGTCGGGTGTCTGTGCGATGGTGCATTTTTTTGTTGGAGTTTGTTATGCTTGATTTGTGCTTTCGTTTTTGCTCTATATATCTTATGGTTTTGCCCACCGTATTATTGTACGTCTTGTGTGTTACGTGTGGCATATTACTTTGTGTGGCGTGATCTGCTGTAGGAGTGTGTACGTTCAGGGCTGTTTGTGGTTAGAGATGTATGTTGGTGTGTGTTTTCCGTTGTGTTGCGCGGGTTTGATGATGGATGTTGTTAAGTTGTCCGATCTGTTGTTGCTGACGTTGTGAGTATTATGTCGGTATGGGTTATCATGTAATTCTTTTGGGTGAATATTTGTTTGTTTTAACGAATATAATGGTAATTTGAGGAATTGGTAAAAAGGAGGTGTTGCATTTTTGGGGGAAAGGTGCTAAAGTAGTGCCTCTTTTTTGCTTTGTTAAATGCTTTTGTGATGAAAATTCAGGATAGTAAAGTGATATTGGAAAGTATTGTGGATGTATTTTAGTTTTTCTTGTGCTAGAAAGAGGGGGAGAGCATAATACGAAAGGCACGGGAGAAATACGAGATGACAGAACAGCTATTTTGTGTTTGGGGAATGATTAGATAGCCATTGTATATATAGTTTGGTGCGATGTTGGTTTTCTATTTATTGTAAATTGCAAGTAATTGTTATTCCATGTGTTTAAGGTATCGAGGAAGGGGATAGAGTTGTTGGAAGGCATTTCTATCGTATACTGAACTGAAGGTTAATGAGTTAATATAGTTTAGGACATCATTAGGGTTGGTGTTGTGAGGGAGGGAGACAAAAATGTCATCTACATATCTAATCCTAATAAACTATTGTTTATAAAGGTGGGGTAAAATATGATAAAATTCTGTTAGTTTCATATATATATGTTACTGAGTATGCTAGACAGTGGGATCCATACTGCAGCGCCGCAAAGTTTGTTTGTAATAGGTATTTGGTCCATCTGTATATGAAGGGTAGAGCGTAGGTATTGACTGTGTAATGAGAGATTGCCTTCCCCGTTTCATATATTAAAACAGCTCAATTAGATCTCTCAATAAATTCAGCTTTAAACAGTCATACGTGGCGGTGCGATCACCGGGACAGGCCACGTGCTATGGAATAAGTCAACAATATAAAATGAATCAGAATATCTAAGTGCTACTGTGCGAGA
>JABUQX010052046.1:65000-72500 GCA_015478945.1 Trachelipus rathkii
AGTTTGCCACGCTTCTAAGTTCTAACTTTTTAAGGGTAAAAAAAATGGCTTTGTTCCTGTTCATAGGAGCGGCTATAGGCGCAGAGAATTGGCTGTTCGCCTTCTGCTTAGTCCGCCTTTTTAAAATTGTTGCGCCTACAAATTGATAGTGCGGCAAGTGCGCCATAGGCGCAACTCGGTGGCGCACGCCCAGCTCTGATATATACTATATATATATATATATATATATATATATATATATATTATATATATATATATATATCATATATATATATATATATATATATATATATATATATATATATATATATATATTATAGTTGCTGTACTGCATAACTTTCTCACAGTCAATGTTACCCATGCTATAACATCCATATTATCATTTTATTATATTTAATATTTATATTGATTTTCTCCACTTTCTTAATATCTTCATTGACCCTTACTCGCCTTTTAAGGTCTAGTATAAACTATAAATGGCACTGAACGAGTGCCGTTAGTTGCTTGACATTATACCCGCCCAAGTTTACTTGCTGAATTTATTCGACTAATGTGAAGTTAGGTTTAGGCCTTTAAGGGTATAAATAAACAGGTTAGATGAGTTTAGTTGTACAATTGATGGTAGGTTGTAAATTTAGAAGATTCCAAATCTGTAACATGAGTAGGGTTGGGAAAAAAACGATTTTTTCAAATCGTGTTTTTTTCATGTTTTTTTCGTTTTTTCTGTTTTTTTTCATTAAATGTATTTTTAAAAATATAAAGAGGCTAATATAATATTAAATTTGAGTATTTTCATTTTCAAATATGAGGATACTTGAAATTAAACAAATATTTCATTATGATTTATAAAATAGCAGAACTAACTTTCTCTTATATTTTATCAATTGCTTTCGTTACAATTTAAAGTAGGTTGTAGCCTGCAGACTGCTGTTTGTGTAGGCTTCTACTTACTAATTTTACTACCATGCATTTTACATTTGTATCGTATAATCATATTTATAATTTACTTTTAAACATTAATTGTATATTATATTTACATATAGAATGAGTCTGAATGACAAAACTCAAAGTGACTTAAGGGATGCAATGAAATAATAATTATTATTGAAATAAAATATAGCCAAGATCTGTAAATGAAAGAGGAAAGTGGGATGACTAAATTAAATATTTGGCTTTGGCATATCAACTTTTGATTTCTAATCACTAGTCCCCACTAACCAGACCCCAGTCACTATTGTGCTGTGACTACTGTCAAGCTCATTATCACTGGGCTCATCAGCGTGATCAGCCACATTTAATTAATTTAATTTATTTTACCTTTTATTTCCTTAAAAAGTACAGTCACACGACTTTTTGCACATGGCATTTCTAAATTCTGATTAAATAATTATGATAAAAATGTTACTGAAAGCTGAAACAGAGTAAGAAAACATTAATGAAGCCACAAACAAAATGTTATGAAAATCAAAATTCAGAATATATAATAAAAATATGGAAAACCCATAAAAATTTTGAACACAAACTCAGGGGCTTCCACCTTGTAGGAAATTGGAACCAAAAAATGTCCCAAATTAGAGCATATTTGCTAAAACTTATAAACTTATAAATTCCACAGTTTAATTGAAAAAATGAAAAAAAAATTTACTTGTTTTTTTCAGGATGTTTTTTTCATGAAAAAAAAAGTTTTTTTCGAAATAAAACGAGCTTGTTTTTTTTCCTTTCCCAACCCTAAACATGAGAAATTGAAAACAGATAACGTAGTGGCACACAGATGGTCAAAATCCTGCTTTGGTTGAAAATTGAAGATTGAGACTGTAAGAGTGTGTATAGTAAGTAGGGTTTGCTTTCAGAGCATTCAAACACCTGAGATACGGTTAATTATAACAGGATATGAGGTTAGTGCAAGAGAGGTGCAAAGATGGGTGGAAGAGTGGATAAGGGAGCAGTATTTGAATGCTACTCTTCCCTACGCATTTCCATGGTGACAATCTGTTGCCGTTTTAAATTGTTAAAATAAAGATTGGGATTGCGTAGTATGTGTGATGTTTGCAGAAAATTGAGCAGGCAGCATACCACACATATGATAAATTAAAGCCACTTCTATATTGTCGAAAGTATAGTGGATTTGCCCTCTGTGTGTGTGAGCCACAATGGTGAAGAACCACTGGGCACTATAGTATACACAGAAATGATTCTACATTTGCCTTATGTGGGATATTACACTGCTCGAACGGAATTTGTGTCTTTGTGTCTTTATATTATATTAATATATATATATATATATATATATATATATATATATATATATATATATATATATATATATATATATATATATATAGTTATATATATATATAATATAATATATATTTATAATAAATTTAATAATTAAAATAATAATAAATATTAAACATTAAAAAATATAAAATAAAAATATATATATATTATATATATATATATATATATATATATATATATATATATATTATATATATATATATATAATATATATATATATATATATATATAATATATATAATATATATATTATTTATATATATATATAATATATAGTATATATATATATATTTCTATATATTATATATATATATATATATATATAATATATATATTATTATATATTAAATATATATATATATATTATACTATATATATATATATATATATATATATATATATAATATTATATAATTATATATATATATATATTTCAGCATTTGATCTGCCATGTTTTTCATCACTTAACAGATGTTCACTGGCAATTCTTGATGGCGAATAGGCAAAATAAGTCCTAGCTAACAGTGAAAGATCAGGTTTAGTCTCCGAAGGTATCTTTGTCAGAAGAAAAGAGTTTCTCTTTGACCTGCTGATCGCCGATATTTTTTTTTTTGGCTATTTCGACAGTTCGTCATCACCATCATCATCACTGCTTGAATGTAGAATTAACATTTAACGGTGACATTGGTGCTTGTGGATGGTTTTTAAACAAAGCGTGTTGAATATTTTGTTTTTCTTGAGCTATTTCAGACTTGTATTTATAATAATTTTCACAATTTCGGCCGACGCTGACTTTAACTTTCCCCTTGAGAAACTGGAAAGTGTAAAAGGCTTTGTTCTAGGGTGCAGAAACGTAAATATGAAATATAAGTCGTTACTCTCTGTAAAATCGAAACATGTTATTTTCTCTCAATATCGTCTCTCTCATCACCATTATTCCTTGACTGTCATTGTCTGAGAATGCCAATTTTCCTTATAGTGGTTAGGAGAGAAATGACGTCCACTATTGGTGAAAAGTTTTGTTAATTTTCTAGGTGCTATCTTCTAACAGTAATACAGTCGCTTAGAATAGATTTGACATGGGATGTTAGGACATTTATTTTATCATTAGAGTTTCTTTGCAAACAGGGAAATTCATTAAGTTTAATTCTTATTATCATTTGATGATGGTGTTCCAGAGCGTGGTAACATCATGTACTACTGAAAATTGTGGAACTTTAATTTTGGTCTATAACTTTATTTTCTTTAGTTTTTCTAAGACAAGGTCCCAATTGTCCTACAATTTGAGGGCGCTTAACTGACTGTTGTTTGAGATATCAAGCCATTTTTAATGGTAAGGTGCAGGTCATGATTGGCGCAGTTTGTGCTATTCACAACAAAGAAACTTTCTTTATATTGGCACCAGCATCTCTCACGACACGGTGAATAACATTGGAGATACGTTCCATTTTGCCAACATTCCATTAAATACATCACTGAGATATTCACCCGCGTGACGTTCAGTTAGTGGTTTAGCTCAACACAAAATTTTAGCATTTAAAGTCCTTGTTTCGTCGGTGCTGAAAGTTAACTAATGGTGATTGTTTGATAAAAGTTATTAAATTCCAAAACTTTTGTTTTAATTCAGTCATACACATTTCTTCGGAAATAATATAGTCGACATATTGGGTGTATAAATGGACAGCTTCTTTTGGTAAAAAGCCAAGATCTTCAACGTGAGAAAATGAAAGATCGTAGATTACTATCATTTCAGCAATTTTCCTATCCACACAATGTGCTTTTCTTCCTTTTTAGCTGCCCATATCCTTATATTCTCCATGCAAGTTTCAGGAGTAATGTTTCATTGTTAATGATGGTGTTGTAGATCCTTTTCTATTTTTACTCGTTTTCTTGTCCATCTCTTCCTAGCTCATAATCTTATATGTTTCTTCGTCTTCTTAGATGGGTTTTAACCCAGATGTCGTTCTTCCTTTTCGAATATAATTAAAGTTGCAAAGTTTAAACTTTGGATACAGTATCGACGTAAACCAAAACCACACTAGAAAAGGACGCAATTTTGCAAGTGTTTTAACGGTTGTTTCAAAACTTGAACTTCAGGGTATCTACTCGCGCGTATAAGTCTATCAATATGTTAAGTCAATAAATTCTCAAGAGGCGAAATGTGAGGTTCAAGTACTGTCACGACCTCAAGTCGGTATGAGTCGACTCTCTTGAATTATGGACAACTGATGAAAAATGTTGCTAAATTTTCTAGAAAGTTTTGCAACTATCCATTTTAATGCATTCGCACGTATGAAGTGTTATCGATGGCGAATAAATTTTTGAAATTATCGATGTTTTATGTGAATTAATTTTTATTTTATTTAATATTCGCGAATTTGGATTTTTTTTGTTTTGGGGAAGCGAATATGAAAAAAACGCCATAGAAAAACATCAGCAAAAACAGGAAACTAAACTTAAAGAACCATAGGCTGACACTTGACATCAATAATAATAAACAGATCGGCATTGCCATATACAAACAATACATCCTCTCAACACTAAAGTACGCCTCACCAATGTGGCACCCGTTTTTAACCAAGGGTAACATAAGAAAACTACAAACAACCCAAAGCAAAGCACTCAGAATTATATATATATATATATATTATATATATAATATATTATATATATAATATATATATATTAATATATATATATATATATATATATATATATATATATATATATATATATATATATATATATATATATATATATATATATATAGATGGCTAAGAATTCATCCTCTAACTCGTTTAACGTATCCAACTATAACTTATTTCATAATTTCCGTCTAAAGGGTGGAGATGTGCCTATGTTAACATTAACACTCCTGTAACACGTCTCCGTGAATCTCGAATCACCTAATTTCGATGTTCTGTACAACAGAAATCTTTTCTTCCTTCTACTACAATATCCTTATGCTTCTGCTACTGTTTCTCCTAACAGAACAGTTTTTCACGCCTTTTTTGAATATCTTACTTTACTTCTCACGAGACTGTATATCGTTCTCATCCAAATACTGAGGTCCTCTATCTAGGGGAATTCAATGTACACAAACACTGAATGTTGGGATCCTCTCATGATGATTTAGGTGGGGAGGAGCCGAATCATTCAGCATTTCTCAAGCGATCTGGAGCACTAATTAAAGAACAACACACATTTCGGATTCGTCCCCTAACCCAATTCTGAACACACTTTGACCTATGTTTCACCACTAGGCCTTCTCTCTATAAATACACCCACCTTCGCTCCTATTGGAAAATCTGACCACAACCTTATATCTTCTTAATTTTTAATACTTTCTCTCCAAAGCTCCATCCTGCCCTGTGCGTTCTTTCTGGCCATTTTGATCGGGCCGATTGGGGGCTTTGCGCTGCTTCTACGCTAACTATAATGGATGATGCTTTTCCTTGGTGACGCTTCGGCTTCTGCCGTCAAGGTGGGAGCTGTAATTGTGATGGGATGAGCAGGTTTATTCCTTCTTCGACTAAATCTCCTCCTCATAATCCATGTTCGATCGTAATTGCTCTCTGGCCATTCAGGCTAGAGACAATGCGATCGGGGGTGGAAAAAATTCTCGTTCTCCTATCACTCTCGCTAATTTTCATTCAGCTAGAATCGTGCAGGGATACTCTTCGGACGAGCAAAGCAGACTTTCATCAAACGAAAGTGTGCTAACCTCCTTGGTTCTCCTACTGATAAATCTTTCTGGCCTCTTGCTAAAAACATCTCCAACAACTTCTGTAAATCTACCTTTCCTCCTCTTATTCGATCTGATGGTTTTGTTGCTAACTCTCCAACTGAAAAGGCCAATCTCTTCGGCCTCCTATTTTCCTCTAACTCAACCCTGGACGATTCTTGCATTCCTCTTCCTCCTCCTTCTCTTCTCAGGGTGCCCTATGCCTTTGCCTTGAGATTACTTTTGATCGGGTGCATGGGCTCCTGAAATCTATGAACGTTAGGAAGGCGGGTGGCCCGGATGGCATTCCTCCCCGAGTTTTGAGGGAGTGTGCTTCCGTGTTGGCACCTCCTCTCGCTTTTAATATATTCGCAATGCCTCAAATACTAGCACTTTCCTCCAGTGTGGAAGCGCGGCATTATGGTCCAACCTATTCCGAAAAAAGGAAGCCGCTCTGATCCTTCTAACTATCGCCCTATAGCTCTAACTTGTATTCTATCTAAGATCTTTGAAACCCTTCTCAACTCTCATTTCTTAGACCATCTGGAATCTCATTCCCTTCTTTCCGATCGCCAGTACGGCTTTCGGCGCTCGAGGTCTACTGGTGATATACTTTCCTATCTAACAGATTTATGGTTTTTCCACCCAGAATTATGGGGGATTGCCGTGGTGGCGCTGAATATCCAAAGCATTTGACGGGTATGGCACGCGTCACTGCTCTCCAGCTCCCCTCCTTGGGATTCCTCCTTCTCTTTGCTTTACTTATGTCTAGCTTCTTTCAAATCGCTCATATCGGATGTTGTTGATGGGGCGACTTCTTCTTCCTTTTTGTCAATAGTGGTGTTGCCCAGGGTTCTAGTCTATCTCCTACTGTTATTCCTGCTTTTCATTAATGATTTTCTCGTCTGCACATCTAACCTCTATCCCTCATATGGCCGATGACTCGACCCTCATTCTTCAACTCATTTCAATTCTTGCTCCTTCATTTTACTTCTAGAATTGCTCTCGTCTTAATCTTCCGATTCCATTTTCGCTGATCTGGATAGAATTTCCGGGGGGGGGCCGCAACCTTGTGAAATTTAATTTCTTTAAAAACCCAACTTCTAAAAATCTCCCTCTCTAAGGACACCTTCTAACTTCCATATCTCTTTCGACGGTTTCTCGTCTCTCCTGTTGACAATATAAACATCCTTGCCCTTAACATAAACAAAAAAAATGTGTTGGAAACCTCACACAACGGTTGCAGGGGCGGCCTCAAAGAAACTGGAGTTCTGTTTAGACTGCATGCGTGACTTTTTTTCCTCTTCACAGTTACTTCAGTTATACAAGGGCTTCATCCGCCCTTGTATGGAGTACTTGCTCTCATATCTGGGGGGCTCAGGTTTTCACCCCGGCTTTGGATAGGTCGAGTCAAAAGGCTAAAGACTTATAAACTTCCTGTACTTTCTAGTTCACTTGACCTCATCTTTGCGGCGCGA
>JABUQX010052046.1:75000-87500 GCA_015478945.1 Trachelipus rathkii
GCTCGAGCCCCCTAAAAAAAAAAAAGTTTCCATTTTCCATACAAATTTCATACGCTGATTCCAAATATGTTATCATTAGTTTTCTTGTACATATCGTAGTTTTCGAGATATCAGGCGAGGGCTTTTGGTAATTTGTCATATATTATATTATATATATATAATATATATATATATATATACTATATACCCTATATATATATATATATATATATATATATATATATATATATATATATATATATACTATATATATATGAAATATCACCTCTCTAACTCTAACCTAACCTTTTTGCTCTTGTCTGAGACTCAGATGGCTAAGAATTCATTCCTCTAACTCATTTAACGTTATCCAACTACAACTTATAATAATTTCGTGCTGAAGGGTTGGAGTTATGTGCCTATGTAACAATAAACAACTCTATAACACGTCTCGAGAATCTCGAATCCCCTAACTTCGATGTTCTATGGCTTAAAATCTTTCTTCCTTCTACTACAATAATCTTGTGCTTCTGCTACTGTTCTCCTAACAGAACAGATTTTCACGCCTTTTTTGAATATCTTACTACTTCTCACGAGACTGTTATATCTTCTCATCCAAATACTGAGGTCCTCTATTTAGGGGATTTCAATGTACACAACACTGAATGGTTGGGGTCCTCTCATACTGATTTAGGTGGGGAGGAGCCCGAATTCAGCAATCTCAACGATCTGGAGCAACTAATTAAAGAACCCACCACACATTCCAGATCGTCCCAACCAATTCTTGAACACACTGGACCTATGTTTCACCACTAGTCCTTCTCTCTTTAAATACACCACTTTTCGCTCCTATCGGTAAATCTGACCACAGAACCTTATATCTCTTAATTTTAATACTTTCTCTCCAACAGCTCCATCCTGCCCCACGCGTTTTTTCTGGCACTTGTTATACGCTAACTATAATTGGAATGACTGCTTTGTCTCTGGTGACGCTTCGGCTTCTGCCATTAAGGTGGGAGCTGTAATCGTTGATGGATGAGAGGTTCATTCTTCTTCGACTAAATCTTCTCTCCTCATAATCCATGGTTCTATCGTGCTTGTTCCCTTGGCCTCAGGCTAGAGACAGCGCGTATCGGGAGGTTGGAAAAATTCTCGTTCTCCTATCACTCTCGCTAATTTTCATTCAGCTAGAAATCGTTGCAGGGATACTCTTCGACGAGCAAAGCGGGCTTTCATCAAACGAAAGTGCGCCAACCTCCTTGGTTCTCCTACTGACAAATCTTTTTTCTGGCCTCTTGCCAAAAACATCTCTAAACAACTTCTGTAAAAATCTGTTCTTTCTCCTCTTATTTCGCTCTTGATGGTTCCTGTTGCTAATTCTCCAACTGAAAAGGCCAATCTCTTTAGCCTCCTATTTTCCTCTAACTCAAACCCTGGACATTCTGGCATTCCTCATCCTCCTCCTTCTCCTCTCAGGTTTCCTATGGCCTTTGCCTGTGATTACATTCGATCGGGTGCATGGGCTCCTTAAATCTACGAACGTTAGGAAGGCGGGTGGCCCGGATGGCCTTCCTCCCCGAGTTTTGAGGGAGTGTGCTTCCGTGCTATCCCCGCCCTCGTTCCAACTATATTCTCTATGTCTTTCAATACTAACACTTTCCCTCAGTGTTTGGAAGCACGCACATGTCCACCCTATTCCGAAAAAGGAAGCCGCTCTGATCTTCTAACTATCGCCCTAAAGCTCTTTTTCTTTCTAAGATCTTTGAAACTCTTTTCAACTCTCACTTCTCAGATCATCTGAATCTCATTCACTTCTTTCCGATCGCCAGTACGGCTTTTGGCGCTCGAGGTCTACTGCGATATACTTTCCTATCTTTAATGATTTATGGTTTTCCGCCCTTTGGAAGAAACTACGGGGAGACTTGTGTGGTGCGCTTAACATATCCAAAGCATTTGACGGGTATGGCACGCGTAACTGCTCTCCAAGCTCCCCTCCTTTGGGTTCCTCCTTCTCTTTGCCTTACTTTATGTCTAGTTTTCTTTCAAATCGCTTAATTTCGGCTGTTGTGATGGGGCGACTTCTTCTTCCTTTTCTGTCAAAGTGGTGTTCTCAGGCGTTCTTCTTATCTCCTTACTTTATTCCTATTTTTTCATTAATGATCTTCTTCACCTGCACATCTAACTCTATTCACTCATATGCCGAAGACTCGACCCTTCATCTTCAACTCATTTTAATTCTGCTCCTTCTTTTAATTCTAGAATTCTCTCGTCTTATCTTTCCGATTCTATTCTCGTTGATCTGGATAGAATTTCGGGTGGGGTCGGTCTGAACCTGTGAAATTCAATTCTTTAAAAAACTTCAACTTCTACAAATCTCCCTCTCTAAGACACCTTCTAACTTTCTATCTCTTTACGATGGTTCTCTCGTCTCTCTTTGACAATATAAAATCCTTGGCCTTAACATAAACAAAAAAATGTTCTTGGAAACCTCACATCACAACGGTTGCTAAGGCGGCCTCAAAAAAGCTTGGAGTTTCTGTTTAGACTGCGAGACTTTTTTTCCTCTTCACAGTTTCTCATTTATACAAGGGCCTCATCCGCCATTGTATGGAGTAACTGCTCTCATATTCTGGGGGGCTCAGGTTTTCACCCGGCTTTTGGATTAGGGTCGAGCCAAAGGCAAAAAGACTTATAAACTGTCTCTGTACTTTTCAGTTCACTTGACCCTCTATCTTTGCGGCGCGATGTTGGTGCTTTATCTCTTTTCTATAGGTACCGTAGCGGCAAAGTGCTCGAGGGAGCTTTCCACTGCGTGCCACCTCGTTAAGAACGCGTCCTCGTAGCACAAGGGGTTCTGTGTCGGCACATGAGTTTTGTTTGTTGATATCAGCAACTCCAGACTAGTTCGCTGCGGGGTGCCTCCTTCTTCCCTGCCACCTCTGTTCTGTGGAATTCTCTTCCATCTTCTGTGTTTCCTACTCAATTTAATCTCCCTCACTTTAAAGCCCGCGTCTTTGCTCATCTGCGTAATTTGTGTTAGTTGAAATTTTTTGTTGATTTTAACACCCCCTCCTTGAAATAGGGCTTGCCGTTGAGCTGGTGGTGGATTAACCGTTTAATATTATATATATATATATATATTTATATATATATATATATATATATATATAATAAATATATATATATATATATATACTATATATATATATATATATAGGGAGAGAGATGAGAGAGAGAGAGAAGAGAGATGATGAGATGGAGAGAGAGAGAGAGAGAGAGAGAGAGAGAGAAGAGAGAGAGAGAGAGAGAGAGAGAGAGAGAGAGAGAGAGAGAGAGAGAGAGAGAGAGAGAGAGAGAGAGAGAGAGAGAGAGAGAGAGAGAGAGAGAGAGAGAGAGAGAGCCTAGTTTTTTTTTTAAAATGACCAAACAAACCAGCGATGTTCTTGTTCTTCTTTATTTAAAGTAAAATATTATTTACTATATAGTTTGCATTGTTTATTATTATTTAGCTAATTTCGTTGCTAATAGTCGTGAGATAGATTTTTTTTTCATATTTGCTTAATTTTACTTAATGAATAACTGGTTTTAAAGGTTTATGAGTTAGACATGATCGTTTTTATTATTATTTGTTTATGATGAATAGGAGAGAAATTTACAAAAGTAACGTTGTTCCAATAACATTGACATCATTCTTAAGGCTAAATTTCTACATTTCAATATCTTGTAAAAAATTATAATAAACCAGTTATTTATACACTACAATTATACGAAACAAAATTATTTCAAGGCTATTAGTAAAGAATAGTAAATAATAAATAATAATAATAAAAAACTATAAATTAGTAAAATATATGTTTGGTAAAAGGCAAAAAAAAAATAAAAATAAATAATAATAATAAAAAATAAAAAATATAAAATTGAACAAAAAACAAAAAGCTAAAAATATATTTCAGGTACTGGATTATTAAATATATATAATTTAATGAAGTTTGACTTTAGCATAAAATGTTTAATAGCTTATTTTCTTAAGCTATTAAATATTTTATGCAAAAGTCAAACTTCATTAAATTATATATATTTAATAATCGAGTACCTGAAATATATTTTTAGCTTTGTTTTTTGTTCAATTTTATATTTTTTATTTTTTATATATTTTTTATATATATAACAGTTCTATTAAAAAGCAATCGGGACAGTTTATGACTTCGCCCAAAAATGGATGACATAACCATCGAGCGCGAAATGAATCTGGATTGATCTGATTCCAACATGAAAACAAAATTAGGTTTAAAAATAAAATGAAATGTAATAAAATCAAATAAATTCTTATCGTGAATATATATATATATATATATATATATATATATATATATATAATATATATATATATATATATTATATATATAATATATATATATATATTATATATATATATATATATATAATTATATATAGGCATAATTTTACTTTGTGGCCTATACTGAATTAGCTGGACTGGCTTACGCCGCACTCATGGCTGAGGCGTGCCGAGTGGCTGGAGCGCATGGCTCATGGCTGTATAATATATATATATATATATATATATATATATATATATATAATATATATATATATAAGTATATATATATATATATATATAGTATATGTACAAAGAATGAATCTTTAATATTTAATTGGCCGTATTTAAAGATCACCTTGCTATGGCAAATTAAGAAGATTAGTTTATGGAATAGCGAAACGCTTCTTTAGTTATTTCTTTATTAATTACTTCTAATGATTATTTTACAAGGACACAATTTAAGTGTTTTAACTATTGTTCAAAAAGAAATATTTATTCCTACAATATCAATTATTATTTAAATGGGTCTTTGATAACCTTACAAGTTATTATCCCGAGAGAGAGCAAGCTGTTGCCTCTCCGACCTATATTTTCTAACTGACAATATTCCCTTGGCCCAGGCATTTCGGTACCGAGGCACCTCGGTGACCTTGATAATATAAAAAAGGAATGAAACAGTTATTTCGCATACAGGACTTGCTTTGTACAAGAGTTCTTATATCTGTGTACCAGAAATCTGGGTAGCACTTACATATATCCTTTATAAATTTAATACTATGCAACGAATTCGGTACATAATGGTGATCTTAAAAGTTGCCTGTAACACCCCCTTCTGACAATTTTTAAAAAAAAGTTTAGGATAGAGGAGACAGTGGCTACTAAAGTTAGAGGGTAAAACAATAATTTTCACCTAAAATAATAGCTCTCCTACTGGAGGCAACTCTTCATTTTTATGTAACACCTTTACTTTAGGCGTTTTTACCATCTGAAAGAAAACGGATTAGTATTTTATTTTTATTTATTTATTTATTTATTTTTTTTTTTTTTTTTTTTTTTAAGTGTTATTTTCTCTTTCTAAATCTACTAAGTTATAATATATGCGAACGTTCCTTAAATTTTCTAAATGAGGTTTCCCATTTTTTTTCGATAAGTACGTTCTGTTTATTAACTTTTATAACTTTAAAAGGGCTGACATAGCGGGGACTGTTTGCCGACATTAAAACTGTGTCTGCCGCAACCCGTACTACGACAAATTTTGCCTCATGTAACCCTTTAGGCACAAAGACGTGTCGATTTTTATAATTGGTGTGTGGAGCCAGCGGCTGCGCCAAAAGGGTGGCTAGCTTTTTAACATATGCATTATATTCTATTGGAGCCGCCTCCGAAGCAGGATCTACTAACCCACTAGGTATTGCTATATTCTGGCCAAACATCAAGTTTGCAGGGCTGAGACCGTTCTTTGTTATCAGCGCGAGTCTCAGAGTGAACAACACCATAGGTAAGAGGCTCGGCCAGTCGGAGGGGCTTAAATCATGTTCCTGCAACATACATCTCAGACAAGCCAGCAAATTCCTATGACTTACCTCCAGGAGGCCATTACATCTAGGATTTGAGCTACACGTAGTCCGGTGCTCCATTCCCACGGCCCTACAAACTTCCTCAAACAGGCGACTCGTGAAATTCGCACCTAAATCTGAAATAATTACCTGAGGAATTCCACAGAACGGAAATAACTCGTGAATGAATGCATTCAATATTTCTCCCGAATTTATTTCTTTAAGAGGCACAGCGAACAAGTACTTACTGTAGCGGTCAATTAAGGTAAGTAGGTATTTGTATCCTCTTGCATTAGGTAACTTGAGTATGTCAACATGAACGACTTCAAACTTCTTCGTTACTTCTTTAAAAACACCGTAATCAGGACTTATACCTTGTACTGTTTTATTTTTTTGACATGCTGAGCACGTGCGGATAAACTGTTTTATTTTTTTATGCATGTGCTGAAACACAAATTCATTTTTTATGCTCAGGAGGGTTTTATTCACACCCAAATGTCCTTTATTGTGGTATTCGCTAATTACCTTCTGTACACTATTTTCAGGCACAAAAACGCGCGCATAGTTTAAAGATACATCGACAATTAATTCTATCTCCTTTCCGTCATAAAAGAATTTCTGTTTTATTAACTTCAAAGTAGTTTTCTCTTTCTTCGCCATCAGATCGCTCAGGTACTTATCAGAATGTTGGTGTAGTCTAATTTCTTCAAAGTCCAAATCTCGTTTGAAATGCGAGACTAATATCTTTGCATTTTTATCAAACGTTGTTACTAAATTTATTTTTGCAATTTCCAATATGGCCGCTTCAGTGCGACTGCTATTTTCATTTCGACAAGACAGATCTATCGGTGCACATTCATTCATTACCAAGTTAATAGCGCCTACGTCAGATGCTATAGTATTCTCAGCTGATTGCTCATTGGCCGTCGTGAATCGGTGGGCGGAGTCACAGACTGCACTATTTGAACCTGCATCGTCTCCTACCTCATCCTGGGCAATATTATTTGCAAGTAAATATTTTAATAACGCATTTTGATTTTCGGTAATTAACTCCATCGTGATATTAAAAGTACTCAAAATAGCAAGTTCCCTCAATTCCCTAGCATTATAATTTTGTACATCATTAGCATGCTTTATCTTATATACAAACGCACGAGAGCACGTACAGATGCGTACAGGCTTTCCCGCTAAAATTGAACCATATTTCTTGAATAATTTCGTTAACCCCAATAAAAGCTTATTTACTGGCAAATAGCGTTTTTCTGTGGTATTAAAAGAACCACTATAAAAAGCAAAAGGAGTCCCATTCTCATCGTCCGACATAATTACCGTATTAAAAGCTTTATTATTTGCATAAATGTACACTTTGAGAGGCGCATCGACTGCTGGGAACCTGAGTCGTGAGGCGTGACGAATCGCTTGCTTTATATCTACAAAAGACTTCTCAGCCTCAGGCGACCACGTGATTTTTTTATTAGAGCTATTTTTTCCCTTTAAATAACTATACAAAGGCAGAGTTAGATTTGTAAAACACGGTATATTTTGGCGATAAAATGAAATTCTGCCAACAAACGAACGCACTTCTTTTATGGTTAACGGTCGAGGAACATTAATTATTTCCTTAACTTTTTCAGATAATGGCGCCAGCCCTTCTTCCGTCAAGTCAAAACCCAAATAACTTAATCTTTTTACCCCAAATTCGCATTTTTTTTATTTAAACAAATTTTAAAATAATTTAATCTCTCAAATACTTGTTTAAGTACCACCACGTGGTCTGATAAATCTTTGGTCCCTATCAAAATATCGTCTAAATACACGTGTACACCGGGAATGCCTTGAAGTAATATAGTTAAAAATCTCATGAAACATGAGCTCGAATTTTTAAATCCCATCGGTAATTGTCTAAAAGAAAAATTGCCGATCATTGTACTAATAGTAAAATAATGTTGATCGGCTTCTGCCAAAGGCAGTAAATAGTACGCGTTCGTGACGTCAAGCTTACTTAATACCTTTGTCCCATGAAGCCCACTAAATATATCATTTATATTCGGCATAGCAAATACGATCATTTTTCGCCACGGAATTAAGTTTTCTAAAATCACACACGATTCGTACCCCTCCCCCACTTTTTTCCAACGCGCTGATGGGAAAACTCCATTGCGATGGTGCCCTCTTTAAAACTTTCGCTTTTACTAAATTTAATAGCTCCCTCTTTGTTTGTTCGAATAATTTGTGAGGAATACGACGAGGTTTAAGTTTTATTGGAACTCCGCTTATATTAGTTTTATAAGGAAAAAGTGAAGCTAATTCCTTCAAGATAGCAGTTGGAACGCGGGTCTCCTCTCCCCCACGTAAAGCACAAGTATCCCCCCCCATTTCTATTTTTTAAGTTTCGACTCAGCGTTCCCCCCTCCCCCAAATTCTCTGAACAAATCATCCCAAGCTTTAAGTTGCTCTTCCCGAACCTTAAAATTTTCCGGTAAATATGCATTTATAAATAAATGTTTAAATTCAAATACCAGATTATTAACTATAGGTATATCACTAAAAAGTTCATTATGAGCTACAGAAGAAGAAAATTGAGAGAGAGTATGAATAAAAGCCTTATCTCTACAAATTGTTTTATTACACAAATTTATACATTCCTTGCTCTGAGTATCTGTTAACCTGTCTGTCTCAAAATTAATATTAAACGAAAATTTTTTTAAAAACGGCATTCCTAATATGCAAATTGGCAATTTAGTTGTTAAAAATTCTACATCATAAGTTCTCTTTAAACCAAAATCAATTGTAACAATTTCGCGTGAGTATACGTCAATTACGGTATCATTGGCTGCTTTAATTTGACCAATAATCGCTATATTATTTTCTCCTTCCATAGGGAGTAAATTGATCTCACTACCACTATCTAAAATGAAGACTCTTTTTGATATTTTATCCATAATAGTATAAAGTTTATAATCTCTTACATTATTTAATACAGACATATTATTTATGACCGGACTTTCTCCTGTGGGAGCATCCGTCGTTAACATATCTTGTGCGCCGGTAGAGGCCAACGCGGGTATCGTATGGGTTACATAGATACTCTCATCAATAGTCGGGATACTCAGAGCTACATTGTAAGGAGATGGACCTCCTTGTACATACCATAGAAGCGCTTTGCTCCGATACTCTTAAAAATTACTCAAAGCTTACAGATATTGATTATTATTATTATTATAATTTTATTATTATTATATTATTATATATTATTATTATTATTTTTATTATTATATTATTATTATTTTATTATTATTATTCCCATTAGAATACCAAACATACCTATTAGTTATATTTATTATTATTATAATATTAAAACCTACTAGTATACGCATGCAAATTATTTACTTCAGCACAATTCCCATAATTAAAAATACGATAATTTTCATCTAAAATATTCACCTCCCCCTCTAACTCCTGTTCGAGGGGGGATCTGATGCGTTTCCCTGCCTCCTCTGAGGATGTGACTCATGGGCTTGCTGACTTTCTCCATTTGGCGGGAATACCAAAGAATACATAGGACAAAATTCCGAATGACATGTGTAACTTCTATGGAGAAATCTGGAGTGTGGTTTACATAACTCGCCTAGCAACTCCGCATTTACAGTGTTGCCTTGTTTACGATCTCTAGGAGCATTTCTTCTATTTTGAAAAGACGGTTGTTCTTCTGCTCGAGTCGGTTTGGCAGCAGCCTCACTCAGCTGTCCCGCGACTTTGGTGAGAGACTTGAGAAGCCCTTTCATCTCTCGAAAGAACTCTCTGTTTACTTTAGCCTCTTCTGAAACTGGGGAATTGTTGTTGTTGTTGTTGTTTGTATTTCGACTTTCCTCATGTGATCCTCTCTCGTGTGTTGGGAACTGTTCTCCTTGAAGATGATTCACGGCCCCCCAATATTCTCTCCCTCTTCTTTCATGGGGGGTTTCGTAGTCGTTCCTATAAAAGTTCTTATATAAGTTATCTGCTACTTTTGTAATTTTTTCAAGACTGCTATCGTCTGCCAGAGTCATTAAACTTTCTTGTATTCGAGATGGAAGCTCATTAATAAACAATTCATGCACAAAAGGAGCACTGTTTTCAGCAAGCAGATCGAATCCTATTCTTCCCATAACATCACGAACTCTTGCTAAGTAAACTGAAGGAAGTTCTTCTTTTTTTCTTCCTTTTTTGAAAATTTCCCTAATTTGACTCCTCAGGTTGGGAGCGTAAGCTTCCTCTATCGACGCAATTAACTTTTGAAAGCAATCTCCCCCAATGGAAATTTGATGGTTGCTACAATATCATGGGGAAGGACGGATGCTAATATTCTCACTCGTTCTTTTGGATCATCCACTCCATTAAGTTTGAAAACGGTAATCGTTGTGTGTAACCAAGTCATCATATTATGCAAATCTAACTTTGGAATGGCTCCAATAGGCAGACTGGTCTTTGGAGTCCCCCCCAACGAGGGGGAGACTGTGGGGGTAACAGATCTTGCTCGTAGCGGGGTATGAAGGTCCTGACTTCCTTCCCCATCGGAGTTCGAATTTGAATTTTCTTCTCTTCGAATTGGAGATTTGGGGGATGAGTGGGGAACTGCAGCTGCTTTTACTGTAGTACTTGCCTTTCCCCTACTTCTCCCGGTCTTAAATCGAGGAGATCTTTTTTTATGGCTAGGCATGTTAAATTCTCTTCCATTTTGTTTCCTTTTTTTTTTTTTTTTTTTTTTTTTTTTTTTTGCCGGTGATATTATTTGAAAATGGAGCTCTTTTTTACAAGACTAGCGACTTTTAAAATAACGGGATTCTTCACGCTAATCGTTATGTAATAAAGTTTATGAGAGCTATGTACCAACGCACTAAGACTTTATTTTGTTACCAAAAAATTTTTCACAGTATATGGGTCACTTCACTTAGCACTATATTTGTTTATTGGCACTTTTTACTTTGACAATAATTTTTTTTTTTTTTTTTTCTTGTTATGTGCCCCCCCTAGATTCAGAAAGGGGGTTGTTTGTCACGCTGTACTGGGGTCCCCAAACTATGTACAAAGACTTGATCTTTATAATTATTAATTGGCCCTATTTAAGAGATCACTTTGATATAGCAAACAATAAAATAGTTTTGGAATAGCGAAACGCTTCTTTAGTTATTTCTTTATTAATTACTTCTAATGATTATTTTACAAGAACACAATTTAAGTGTTTTAACTATTGTTCAAAAAGAAATATTTATTCCTACAATATCAATTATTCTTTAAATGTGTCTTTGATAACTTTACAAATTATTATCCCGAGAGAGAGCAAAGCTGTTAGCTCGCCCGGGTCTATTTTCTAACTGGCTCTATCCCCATGGCCCGCCGTTGGTTACAGCGGCACCTCGGTGACCTTGACACTATACAAAAATAAAGAAAGAAACAGTTATTTCGGCAACAGGACTTTTTTGACAAGAGTTCTTATATCTGTGTACCAGAAATCTGGGTAGCACTTACATATATCCTTTATAAATTTAATACTATGCAACGAATTCGGTACATATATATATATATATATATATATATATATATATATATATATATATATATATATATATATATATATATATATATATATATATATATATATATATATTATATATATATATATATTTATATATAATAATTATATATATATATAATAATATATATATATATATATATATATATATATATATATATATATATATATATATTATATATATATATATATATATATATATATATATATATATATATTATATATATATATATATATATATATATATATATATATATATATTGTGGTTAATGGATGTGAGGGGAGTGTGGAAAGAACACTTCGAAAATCTGCAAAATATTAACAGTAATGAAGATGGTGATAGTGGAATTATGTGGGTTTGAGTGGTGCAGAAGAAAAAAGGTATTTTTGGGATGACGGTATTAGTAAAGGTAGGAGGTCAAGTGGGTAGGGTGAGAAAGTGGAAGAATGTAAATCTGCATGTTAGATGAATTACTGGTGAAATGATCAAGACCGGAGGCGGATGGTGAAATTGATTGGATTTGGAAGTTGTTGTAATAAAGCGTTTATGGAAGTTATAGTTCCAAGGGATTGGAGGAGAGCTGTAATGAGTTAAGTACCCTCTATATAAGGGTAAGGGGAGAAAAAGGGAACTGTGAGAAATTATAGGGAATAAGTTTATTGAGTGTAGGGAAGGTATATGTTGGTATTTTGGTCGAAGAATACGTCGAGTGACTGAAGGACTGATTGGTGCAGAACAAAGTGCGTTTAGGAGTGGTAGAGGATGTTGTGGATCAAATCTTTACATTGAAACAAATGATTGAGAAATGAGGGAGAAGAAGAGAATAAATTGAATTTAGGTTTTATGGATTTGTAACAGGCGTATGATAGAGATTAATATGGGAAAGCTGTTATGGCAGTATTGGTGAATATATTGTGGTTGGTGGTAGCTTCTGAATGGAATCAAGTATATATGACGATATTGAAGCGTGGGTAAGAATAAATGGTTGTCAATGGTGATTGGTTTTGGATGTAAGAGCGGAGTGGACAGGGTTGTGTTATTAAGTCTCCTTAT
>JABUQX010052046.1:95000-97500 GCA_015478945.1 Trachelipus rathkii
CAATCCCTTGGAATTATACCCTCTATAAACGCTTATTACACAACTTCGAAATCCAATCAATCACCATCTTGCCTCCATTCTTGATCATTTCACCAGTAATTTCATCTATACCTACAGATTTACCATTCTTCAACTTTTTCACTCTACCCATTACCTCCTCCTTACTAATAACCTCATCCCCAAAATACCTATTCCTTCTTGCACCATCAAACCCACACACATTCACTACCACCTCTTCATTACTGCCAATGTTATGCAGATTTTCGAAGTGTTCTTTCCACACTCCCCTCACAACCATTTCATCAGTTACAAAAGCACCATCCCTATTCATTATTCTAAGCAGATTCCCCTTATTCTCATTCTTAACCTTTCGCGCTTCCTTCCAGAAGAGCTTCCTATTCCCTTGTAAGTCCCCATTCATCCTCCTTGCAAACTGTTCATTTACCTCTTGTTTTCTCCTACGTATACACCTTTTAGTATTTCTTTTTTCCTTCCTTATATAATTCCAAACATCTCTTTAAGCTTCATCATTTGCTTTTAGTACATTCAATCACGCTTCTTTTTTACCTTTAACCGCTTTCATCACCTCTTCATTCCACCATTCACTGTTATCATTCTTACTTCCTACTTTAGCACATCCACATATTCCTTTGCACTACTAACAATTACTTCCTTCCATTTCCCCCAGATTTGTCAGTATCAATTGTTCACATTCAACCGTTTTAACTAGCGAGCGCTCTTACACACTTATCCTTATTGTCTTCTTCACTTAACTTCTCACTCTTAATTTTAACTACTTCCTTTCGTATCACCTTCCTCTCCATCCAGCCCCCACTAACTTTAATTTTACATAGAACAAATAATGATCCGATAATCCCATTCCTAAACCCCGTAACTGATTAACATCCAACGACATACTTCAACAGGCTCCTTCTTCACCAACACTAAATCAATCTACTTTCACTTCGCATTACCATCTCTACCTACACCAACTCTAGTATACTTATGGATACTCTTGTGTTTAAAGAAAGTATTACTTACACACATACCTCTCTCTTCACAGAAATCAATCACCTTCCTACCATTCTCATTTTCTCCCGACACCCCAAAACCACTTGTTATACCATCCTTTTTTATCACCTATCCAACCCATTCATGTCCCCCAACACTATCAATCTGAAGCTCTTACTCACCCCATCCAGAACATTATCATTCAGATTATCCCAAGAAAATCGTACTCTCTTCAACGTTTCCCTCAGATGGACCATACGCCACAACCACACATACCTTGACCTTTTCAAACTTAAATTTAACCATTAAAATTCTAGGACTCACACACACAAAGTCTACCATAGCTTTGTACCACAGGTCACTCATCAAAATTGCAACTCCTTCTCTTCCTCTCTCATTCATTTCCACACCAGCACACACACATTTCACATCACACCACTCATTTTCACCTTTCCTTTCATCTTTGTTCAGTCACAGCGAGCAAATCAAATTTGCCCTTTCTAATACATCCATTACCTCTCTCCTTTAATTTCCTCAACATTTATTCCTCTGACATTCCATGTACCCATACGATTCATACAATTTCGCCGAAAGATAGAAGGCCGTTTACGGCGATCACGACCCTCTCCGAGGCCTGCATTAGCATCCTTGGTAGAAATAAGATGGTTAGTAGGCAGCCAAGCCCCAACATCACCGTCCCTTAGTCACGCTTCTACGACACGCAGAATACGATGTGGGCAATTCTTCTCCCCCACACACAGGGATATGAGTAGTAGGGATGTCTGTAAGGTGTTATCTAGAAGAGGGGTGTGTACTTTAATCATGTTCATATGCTATGTAAAATAAATGTGGGTTCAGTTCAATATTTGCCGTTGGAGGATGAGTGTGTAAAGAATATGAACGCAAAAGAGAAAAGTGCACCATTAAAAATGGGAGGTAATTTCAACACTTCGAGTATGCGTGTACTCTCCCTATATATATATATATATATATATATATATATTATAACGATATATATATAATATAATAATATATATTATATATATATTATATATATATATATTATAATATATATTATATATATATATATATATATATATAATATATTCTAAACGTCGTTATTACCCTGGGCCCACACGAGGTCATTGGGTATTAATATATTCTTATATAGGCACTTTCCCTTTAAAAGGATGTTACATAAAAAATACAAATATCGAAATATCGCTGAACACTAATCTTCTACCCATGCACTGTGACGTTTTAACTTAAACTCAATAGATGAACGAGAAAAAGTTGCCACATGTTGCTTTTTATATCATGTTAATTTTTATATGTTAATTTTTTTAATTTTTTTTTATTTATTTTATTAAGGGGCTCGAGCCGACGGTAAGGACAGAGGGCGGGGACGAAGTCCCCCCCCCGTCGTCCCCCGCTGAGGCCGAGAAACCCTGACTCTTTCCATCTTTGCCCGGTTTACCCTTGGGTATTC
>JABUQX010052046.1:100000-105132 GCA_015478945.1 Trachelipus rathkii
AGGCATTTAAACGCCCCATTAAAAAATTACCTACTTTTAGTGGCAATATATTGGAATATGAATTGAATTCTTTGAAAACTATGTTGGAGGTCAGAATTATTCTGATCTTAGTAAACTTGATTTATTATTGGATTGCCTTCAAGGCACTGCGAAACAGATGGTATCTGGTTATGCTATCACCGCATCTAACTATCAGGTAATACGAGATCTTCTTAAGAAAGATTTTGATAATCCTGCAAAGGTCATGGAGATCTTAATATTAAAATTAACTCAACTTAATACTCCGAAGTATGAATACTCTGACCTTTATAAATTTAAAGCCGATATACATTGCTGTGTCGAGTCTTTAAAAACCAAGGGCACGATCGTCGACGACGATACTGGCTCTACTTTCTTGGGTGCTTTACTGGCTCAGAAATTGCCCTCACAAATCAAAGAAAAGGTTGTCTGGGAAAATGCCGGTAAAAGTTGGACCCTTGATTATCTTCTTGAAATGTTAAATCAAGCACTTACAGTTTTAGAAGCCTCAGGGCAAACCTTATCCAGCAAGGATAAAAATACCCCCAAAAAGTCAGAGCATACTTCACCTTCAAATAATAAATGGAAGGGACAGAAAGCCAAACCCAAACAATCAACTGTGCTTAATACCAACGTAAACCCAGCACATCAAAAATCCAATAATAACCTAATCAAAATAAACCTAATTATAACAACAACTATACTAGGTTTAACAATAATAATCCCCCTAACAATCAAAATAAACCCCCATATTATAATAACAATCAAAATTATGATCAAAATCGTCCTTCAAATAGTAATTATAATAACAGCAATTTTTATAATAATAATAATAATAATCAAAATAATAAAATGTCGTTTCTGTAACAGCAGTCATTACACACCCAATTGTAGTCTTATAAACACCCTTGAACTTCGTAACCAAATTGTCCAAAATCATCGTTGGTGCCGAAGGTGTTTGGGTAGCAGTCACCCTACACCTGAGTGCCAAAACAATAAAAAATGTTATACTTGTCAGTCTCCTGAGCATCATACCGCTCTTTGTCCCCAATATAAAAAACCAGAATATGTTACAACTGTACTCAAATCCGCTTCAAACCACCTGACCTCCATCTTGTTGGAACGGTGTAGCTCTCCCTATAGCGGATTTAAAAATAAACAAAGGAGACAAACCCATCCTTGTTCGAAGTATTTTTTATCAAAGAAGCCAGGTTGCATTAATATCGAGATCAGTGGCTAAAATATTAAATTGTATTCCCCATTCTACCATCAACATTTCCATAAATGGAATTAATAAAAAGGGGACAAACCGGTGCATCACAATAAATATCAATACCAAGGAGGGGGTGATCCCCATTTCTGCTGTTATAGTAGATCGTCTTCCCAACGATCTTAAAATACCTGGGCTTGTGAAGACCACACAAATGCTCAGACAATATCGTATCCCTCTTGCTAATCCTTATCCAACTTCAGATGTTGATAATCTTCCCAATTTTCTCCCATCCTACGAGAAATTAAATAATGTAAATTTGTTAAAGACCAATTTAGTATCATATTATTTGGAGCAACCACCATTTGCTTCTGGTAAGTACTAAATTTCAAGTCATCTATTGTTTTTCTTTAGGGTAGGTCCAATTTTTTTGATCCTAGTTAGTTTTAGTAACTAGTCATAAAACAATGATCATTCTTCTTTTCTCCCTATAATTGAGGAGGAAGAACCTTTATCTTTAGTTGTAAATCCTAACTGAGGCTGAGGACTCTTTAAATTTAAATCCTTCACCTCCCTTCGAAGATGCCGAAGGAGCGGAAGTTGTAAATAATCCTTCTAATTTGTCCCATGAGGAATATTTAGATTTAGTTCATGGATTTAATGTTCTATCTCTCCGTTCAGATAAGGCTTTGTGAAATCCCCCTCTGAAAAATTGAAAATATAGATTTTACCTTATTGAGGTTGGTGAGAACTCTCACCCCTTGAAAATTCTGAAAATACATTATTGCCTCCATTTTCGAGGTCTGTGAGAGCTCTCACCCTTTAAAAATTCCAAAATTATTGGATATTACCCCTCCATTGAGGCTTGAACTCACACTCTTGAAAATTTGAAAATATAAATATTGTCTCCCCTGAGACTTGTGAGGACTCTCACACTTTTGAAAATATTGATCAAAATATTTTATCTGCTTCAGCTGAAGCTTCTAGTACTGATTCTTAAAAAATATAGAAAATATAAATATTTCCTCGGCTGAGGATCCTAATACCCCTTCTGTAATCACAGAGGAGGAATATAATAAAATCTCCATAGACGACCTCGATCGTTTATGGTCTCTCTCCCACAATTGAATACTGCCTGATGAGCAGTTTACTTTAGATGAAAAAACTACCTTTGAATCTTTCAAGGAAAATTTGCGCTTTATGTAGTGTCATTGCTATGGCGTACAAATCATCCCACTTTACCAGATAATTATTCTTTGTCGAAACGTCGACTCTATAGTGTACTAAAATGGCTCAGGACTGAACCTGAATTATTAAAATCATTCAACGATGTAATAAAGGAACAGTTGTCCCTTGAGTTAGTGGGGCCTGGATGGAGAGGAAGGTGAAACGGAAAGAAGTGGGTAGAATCAAGAGTGAGAAGTTAAGTGAACAAGGTAATAAGGATAAGTATATAAGAGCACTCGCAAGTAAATCAGTTGAATGTGAACAAGTTGAAACTGAACAAATCTGGGAGCAAATGAAGGAAGCAATTGTTAGTAGTGCAAAGGAAGTATGTGGATATGCTAAAGTAGGAAGTAAGAATGTTAACAGTGAGTGGTGGAATGAAGAGGTGATGCAAGCAGTTAAAAGTAAAAAGAGGCGTGGTTGAATGTACTAAAGACTAATGATGAAGTTTCAAAAGAAAGATGTTTGAAGTATATAAGGAGGTATACTAAAATGTGCATATGTAGGAGAAAAGAAAAGGTAAATGAACAGTTTGGAAGGAGGATGAATGGGGACTTACAAGGGAATAGGAAGCTCTTCTGGAAGGAAGAGCGAAAGGTTAAGAATGAGAATAAGGGGAACCTGCTTAGAATAATGAATAAGGATGGTGCTTTTGTAACTGATGAAATGGATGTGAGGGGTGTGTGGAAAGAACACTTCGAGAATCTGTATAATATTAACAGTAATGAAGAGGTGATAGTGAATGTGTGTGGGTTTGATGGTGCAAGAAGGAATAGGTATTTTGGGGATGAGGTCATTAGCAAGGAGGAGGTAATGTAGAGTGAGAAAGTTGAAGAATGGTAAATCTGCAGGTATAGATGAAATTACTGGTGAATAAATGATCAAAGAACGGAGGGTAGATGGTGTGATTGATTGATTTAAGCTGTGTAATAAAGGTTTGTGGGATTGAGGAGCAGTAATAGTACCCTTATATAAGGGTAGAGATATGGGAACTGTAGGAATTATAGGGGAATTAGTTTATTGAGTGTTGTAGGGAAGATATATGCTGATATTTTAGTCGAAAGAATGCATCGAGTGACTGAAGGACTGATTGGTGAAGAACAAGGTGCGTTAAGGAGTGGTAGAGGGTGTGTGGATCAAATCTTTACATTGAAACAAATGACTGAGAAAATGAGGGAGAAGAAGAATAAATTGTATTTAGGTTTTATGGATTTGCAACAGGCGTATGATAGGATTAATAGGGAAGCCCTATGGCAGGTGTTAGTAATATATGGTGTTGGTGGTAGGTTTCTGAATGGAATCAAAAGTATGTATGACGATAGTGAAGCGTGTGTAAGAATAAATGGCGTCAAAAGTGATTGGTTTAATATTAATAGCGAGTGAGGCAGGGATGTATGTCCCCTTGGTTATTTAATTTGTATATGGATGGGGTTATGAAAGAAGAGATGGAGTGGCAGGAAATGGTGTTAGAATAATGGAGAATGGAGGTGAGTGGAGGGTGCCCTACCTATTATATGCGGATGATTTGGTTTTGTGTGGTGAATCTGAAAAGAGTTTGAATGGATTGGTAGAGAGATTTGGCAGGGTGTTTAAAAGGAGGGGTTTGAAAGTAAACGTAGATAAGAGTAAGGTTATGGTTGTAAGTTAGGACAGTCCTCGGTGTTAAGCTATGTTAGATGGTGAGCAGCTGGAACAAGTATCTGGAGTTTAAATATTTAAGATATATGTTGATGAAAGGTAACGGATGGCAGAGTGTAGAGGGTGCCAGTAATAGCAGAAAGGTGGCTGTTGCAATTAAATCGCTGGTGGACGTAAAGGGACTAAGTCTTGAGTGCGCTAGGGTCTTACATGAGGGTTTGTTGTACCTGTGTTAATGTATAGTTGTGAGATTATGGTCTGGAATAAGAGGCATAGATCTAAATTTCAACGTGTTCAAATGGACAATCTTAGGGGCGTGTTAGGTGTGAAAAGAATTGATAAATGAGGAATGAATGTAATAGAGAGTTGTGTGAATAAAGGGGTAAATGAGAGAATAATTGAAAGTACGTTGAGGGTTTGGTCAAATGGAAAGGATGAATGACTGTCGGTTGGTTATGGATGTATAGTAGTGAGTTGTCTGAATCGACCGACTGGGGAGACCGGGAAGAAAAAGTGGGCAGTCAGTGGACGAATGTCTGAATAGAGGTGTGGAGTTTTGGGTATATCTGAGAATGTTTTGCGCATAATAGAGTGAATAGCGGGGTTTTGTGAGGGGGTATGGTTGTGGCCCACCTCAGGGGATGAACCCTACACTTGACGATATGCCATAGTGAGGGTCCGTCGCACCTTAAACCCAGTTTTGGGGAGGAAGAAGGAAGATATTAATAATAATAATAATAATAATAATAATAATAATAATAATAATAATAATAATAATATATATATATGTATATATATATATATATATATATATATATATATATATATATATATATATATATATATATAGTATATATATATATATGTATATATATATATATATATATATATATATATTTTATATATATATATATATATATATATATATATATATATATATATATATATATTGGAAGGGCGCACGAAAACGCGAAAGCGTTTCTCACGATAAATGCGAAACGGTTAAACAATTCAAATGATAAGTCGAATCAGCATACTG
>JABUQX010052047.1:2500-13970 GCA_015478945.1 Trachelipus rathkii
GTGAGAAAGAGGTTTCAAAGATCTTAGATAGTAGAATACAGTAAGAGCTATAGGCGATAGTTAGAAGGATCCAGAGCCCCTACCTTTCTTGGAACCGGTTGGACACTGTGCGTGCTTCCAACCACTGAGAAAGTCGTCTAGTATTGAGACATAGAGAATCTAGTTGAACGAGGGGCGGGGATGCACGGAAGCACACTCCCTCAAAACTTCGGGAGGAATCCCATCCGGGCCACCCGCCTTTCCTTGACCCGTTCACAGATTTTCAGCGAGCGCCCATGCACCCATCGAATGATTCACAGGCAAAGGCATAGGACACTGAGGGAGAAGGGGAGGATGAGGAATCTGCCAGAATCGTCCAGGGTTTGAGTTACGAGGAAAAATAGGAGGCGAAGAGTTGCGGCTTTTTCAGTTGGAGAACTGCAACAGAACCATCAGAGCCGATAAGATGGGGAAGGACAGATTTACAGAAGTTGTTTAGAGATGCTTTTGGCAAGAGGCCAGAAAGATTTGTCAGTTAGAGAACCAAAGCGAGTCTAGCGCACTTTCGTTTGATATAAGCCCGCTTTGCTCGTCGAAGAGCTTCCCTGCAACGATTTCTAGCTGAATGAAATCTAGCAAGAGTGATAGGAGAACCCGAGATTTTCCGATTCGCCGCTACACTGTCTCCCTAGCCCTGAATATACCCAGAGAACAAGCTACGACCTCCGATCCATGGATATATGAGGAAGAGGAAAGATCTGGTCGAAACTGAAGAAGAACCGCTCATCTCCCATCAACGATTACAGCTCCCACCTTCATGTGCAGAAGCGAAGCGTCACAGAGGACAAGCAGTCATCCAAGTTTTATAGTCTAGCGTAGAACAAGCAACGCGAAGCGCTCCCAAATCGGTCCCCGATGCGAAGGTGCCCAGAAAAAACCGCGTGGCCGGCAGGCATGGAGCTGCTTGGAAGAGAAAGTATGTAAAATTAAGAGATATAAGGTTGTGGTCAGATTTACCGATAGGCAGCGAAGAGTGGTGTATATTTAAAACGGAGCAAGGACTAGTTGGCTGAAACATAGGTCAAAGTGTTCAAGAATTGGTTTGGGACGATCCGGCATGTGTGTGGGTTCTTTAATCTTTAATTAGTTCGTTGAGAATGGTGAATGATTCGGCCTCCTCCCCCCTAAATCGTAGAAGAGGACCCCAACCATTCAGTGTTGTGTACATTGAAATCCTCCAAATAGAGGACCTCACTCAGTATTTGGTCGAGAAGATATAACAGTCTCTGTGGAGACCAAGTACGTAAGATACTATTCAAAGAAAGAGTGAAATATCTGTTCTGTTAGGAGAAAACAGTTAGCAGCAAGCACAAGCATTATCTGTAGTCAGAAGAAGAAAGATTTACAGCCACTAGACATCGAAGCTTATGTGATTCGAGACTTCTCGGACTTCATAGGGACGCCTGTTTAGTTAATAGGCAATACTCCACCCTCTCAGACCCGGAACGGACAATTATCTAAATACAGTCTGTAGTTGGCATACGTTATGAGCTCTAGAGGATGAATTCTTAGCCATCTGCATTTCAGACAAGAGCAAAAAGGTTAGGGTTAGAATTAGAGATGTTGATATTTCCACCACTGCGGAGGGGACGGGGCGCAAATGTTTTGTGTGAATTGTGTATTAATATGATCAGAGGGGGCGGCCGAAAGGGCTCCCAGCTCCTCCGGATCAAAAACATATAAATCACTATAAAAAGTATACAGAGATGAGGATAGCACAGAATTCTTGGGAAGGGTTTCTACTACCGTAGTCTTAAACAGTTTGACTCCAATTCATCAAATTTAAACTGCAAATTGATTAAAACATAGCCCTAAGCACACAGGCCAAAAACATCTCTAGCAAATTTTGTAAACAAAGACAATAAATAGAGATGATGAATCATCAATTTCCAACTCCCAACCAGTTTAGTAATATTTTCTTTCCTAAGTTGCTGATAAAGTAACTCGTATATAAATAAATTAAATTAAATATAACATTTGAGTGAAATCCAAATCCAAGTATGTATAACTAATAGATAATTTTTGATACCTTGTCTAAATCTTGACAGTCATACGTTTAAACATTTCTCTCACTCTATTTTCGTCTTAAAGAGTTCTTAACATACTTATTAAATTTATAGGCCTAAACATAGTTTTATATTTATAATAAACCATTACTAAAAAACATGAGAAAAATAACAGATAATAAATATAAAATTTTATATATAAAGTATATTCAAAAATTATAAAGCATAATAATTTGTATACTAATCTAAATATAAATAGTTCCATAACTAACTAACTATATAATATATATACTAATAATTAAATTACTATATACACATATACTAATCCAATATACTTACATCATATAGTTGCATAATATAGCATCAAGCCGTGTGAATCCAATATATATAATTAATCCATTATTAACCCAGTATATGAAATATAATATATACCGTCGCTATATAAACGATTCATTAAATACTCATTATAATTATATAATTTAAGAAACGAATGCGTATCTGTCTTTCTTTAGGATAGGTCACCACACAGTTGTTAAAATCTACATTGATCAATAAACTTCGTTTTACTGTTTTAGGTTCGTCAAAATCACCTTCACCCTGTGAGCCAATCATTAATAACACACCCGAGGAATGTAAAGTTTTCATATGTCACATCTATTAAACTAATTGCCTGTTTATGCATATATCATTTATCCCCATTCACTTTGCTATGAAAGATCGTTCGATCATACTATTGACATAGTTGAAAATATAAGTACACATCACAAGCACACAGATATTCAGCAATTTCATAAGTTTTTAAATATATTCAAAATAGATCTCTGAAATATTTATCAGCTCATGAAATCTTTCAAAGGATAGTCTAAACAACCCCAATTAAACCGATTTTAGAGCCAAAGGATGTTTTTTTATTCTTTGTGCAAATGTTAGATAGAAAATATATTAAAATTACCACTATAATAGGATTGTGAGTGGGAGCTAAATGAATCAGGTATTTAATTTCCAGAAAACAGGGGATTGCTCATAGATATCTTTTTACATTTTTTCACTTGCCAGATCCTATGACATTACTCGTTTTGAAATTTTCTAATATATATACACAATTAGTTTGTGATAAATTAATATTCTTATGATAGTTTAAACGCGTATTTGTATCATTAAAAATTCTTTGTTTTCAATTTCGTTTATGACTGACAGCCTATCTTCCACAATCCTCTTGGCAATTTTTTAAGACAAACCTTTTCTTAAAAGGATAAATCTCAGTAGAAATTTAACTTGTATTAAAATTTCTAATTGAAACAAATGATTCGGTCTCAGGGGCGCACTAATATAAATATTATTCATAATGCGTTCTTTATTCATATCATTATATCCCTGAATTGATTTAGTATAATTCATAACAGAGGTGACCAAACATGTTCACGAAATAAGGCGGGACGACAAAAGGGATGAGAGTATTAAGAGACATTTCTTTCTCTTGTGACGAAACCATCTGATACTTTACAATTTGACCACTCATGGCACCTAACTAGAGTAAGTTAACAATTCAATAAAATAGCAAAACTCACCATAAAAACTTAATATTTATTATATAAAATAATATAGACATGAAAAACTGATAAATATTGCTTATAATATATACAATTAATTAAGTAAATTATAATAGGCGATAATTATTGTAGTTATTAACATAAAAACCACAGCAATTAGTACCATACGTCTGTCATGGTTACTGTGAATCTTTAAGCAGGGCTCTTTTATATATGATTTATTGATTTCAATTGTAAAAATATCTTTCAGTGAAAAGCATACAAAATTAAGATTAGCGTTGTAGATTTAAATTTTATACCATAAGTAAAACCCATCATTAATCATGTGTAAGGCTTTTATCTGGAATGAGTCACCGCAACCGATATAATGTTGTAGTATTTATATCATATATATATTAGAAGTAGAAAGAGTGAAGTACAAATTGATTGTTTCATATCTATACGCCAAATCTCCTTGTCCTTCGTCACCCACACTATATACTCTCATAACTGGATAATTTCGTCTTAAAGATCATCAGTACACAAAGAAAATACAAGTGAAATAACTCATATGTTATCGTAAGAAAGACTTTTGTTGTTTATAATATTTGGCTTATATCAAATCCAATAATGTGCTATACAATCATTACCCTCTCCTCGATTCACCATCCGTTTTGTTATTTCTTACAGTTATATTCATACCATGCATCTATAAAATATCCTTTCTTATTTACTTCATTAAACTAGTGAGTCTGAGGGTACTATCATAGCGATAATACTATACTCATAATGTGGACAATTGACTTTGTAATATTTTATATGTTCGTTGGTAATTCTATCTAGCCTATTACTAGAGTTATTTATATCTTAACTAACTAAATGATAAAAATATTTCATCTTTGTTGTTACCATAGAGCTTTTACACCATTATAGTAATCATAGCAATAACTCTTAGAAAGCGTATTAATAATTACTTATGTTATATTGTCGATCTCTACTCATTTGTGTTATTAATTCCCTGATTCTCTCAAAAGGTTTAGTTGGTTTTTCTACTAAAATATCTCTACCGAACTAATGCTTCATATTATGGTGGTTATGATAGGATTTCTATTCTTTGCTAAATAATAAATATAGCGCTTCTATTAAATAACTAATCGCTGAAAAAAGCTTCTCTTGTTAACATTTTTTCTCAACTTTCACTCATACGTTTGAATCGTATATTATGATTGATTTGTAATGAACATGAGCTCTTAAAGCCCTATGCAATTCTAAGAATTATTCCATTGAAAGTTGCCTTTTTCAGTGCTTTATCTGATTTTGAATGTTTTTCCAGTTTCCTGAAAATCCAATTATAGTAGCTTTTTTCTCATATAAAATATTTAATTAATAACTGGCTACTGCATATTAAAAATATCCACCTGTTTTTATTGATAAGCCATTTTCTCTTGCGTCATCAACTTTAAATGTCATCATCATCACAGCTTACAAAATCACATCCATACCCTGTATAAGATATCGATTCAAGTTACAACCATACTTGGTATATTTAGTTTTCCCACTGCTTTATTGATATTTTATATTCTCGTGATCTTAGTATGTTCATAAGGATACAATAGATTCATCTATTACACTAATACCTTGCTATATAATTCTGTCATCTATTAATTAGATCTAGAATTGTTTAATAAATGTTACTTATTTGTACTGTATCTCTCAGAATATGTGTCTTTTCTTTATTTGAAAAATATTTCTATATGATGATTTTTGCTGGCCTTGGCCATTTTAAAACAATGTACATAGATATAGCTTATAGTGACTACTTACAATAGTTTTGTCAGCAACTATTTTGCATAATACTACGACTCTTCTAAACCCCGAAGTAACTCAATAGCACACAACAATACACATTTAAACAATTATAAAACCCTTGAAATAAGGAAAAAAGAGAGAGAGCGAAGAGGCCTCCCTTGCTTAATTGTAATTAATTAAGGCAAACGAATAATTTACTCACTACCCATTTAACTCATATATCAAGATTTGTACTGAGAACTATGTTTATAATAAGTTTATCGGTTACGCTTTTGCATTCAATAAATTTATTTCTTTACAGTAAATTTATAATAATAAATTATGTGAAAATGAAGATGTGCTCAACGTCTCTCCGTAAGTCTTATACTATGCCTAAGTAACATATAACTCCATCGAATGAAAAGGATGAAACATAAATTTTAAACATATGTTTACAGCATATATATCACTAAATATATCAAAGTAGTTCTTAAATATATAATATATATGATCTGCAGTATAATCTCATACCATAAATAATAATTATATCTCATTTTTACACCATCTTAAAATCACTAACATGAACCACCATTACCTCCGGTTCAAATACATACCATACCAAATCTTCACTATAATAATATACACTCTATTTACTCATTAATAATATATATCAATAAAATTTATATACCCAATTTCTATATATATATATATATATAGTAGAATTATGTTACGTCTCACCTATCACCTAATAAATGATTAGTAATTTTCATCTATACAATAATTAAAGCATAATAATACTAATTATACTAAATAATAAAATGTAAAACTAAACATACTAAGAACCATAGCTCGCACTGGATATCTATTACTAATAATAATAAACAATAAAATATCCTTACCACTCCTACATATACTCCAATAACATAATTAACTTCCGCTACCAACCGCTAAACTACGTCTATATATTATATATATACTATCAATATATATATATGAGATTTCTATATTTTTTAACTTAAGTATAGTGATACAGTAAAGTAAAACTACAAACAACCACTATATAATCACTAAATGACTCTTATGTATTCTATGGATATATTATTATATTAATATTTATAATAGTATATACGTATATACATTATTTACTAAATACTCATCCAATAACATTAACTACTATTAACAGATTTATTTAGTAAAACAATATAATATTGTTTATGTTTATCACCGTATATAGACATAACACTTATAGTAATATATGTAGGTACTTTACTAAATGAGCTCTATACTCTTAATATAATCACATCATAAATCAACCACATACACCCATTGCCTATTAACTACGTAGTTATATATTCGTGTGATAGAATAGAGAGAATTATCCATAGACTTATTTAATCACAGATATTATTAGATAACTTAACTCGGATTTCATTCATAAGTCAGCTCTACCTTATTATACATTTTTTTATTGTATTATAATTGCAAATTTGGAAAATTTCTACTCGCGGGCTGAAATAGGACACTGGTTCTTGAATTTGCTGGGCGTGACAAATAATCCCCCTCCGGGCCACACCCTACCTCGCATTTAATAACACACACTGCAATACAGCTCGATCACGAACGGTCTCTCCCTAGGTCATTAACTTGGTATTGAGATACTACACTATAGTCGACCAATTGCCTATATATTTCGAGACCAATCATTGTGTGGATAAATGTTTCGATCTTTAACGTTTCTCTAGGTTGGTCAGCTAGCCATGTGATATGCGCGTTCCAATGCCAATAGAAAGAAGTCAACCGAATGCTACGGACCTTGACCGTAATATCTTGGATATCGATTTTTGATGCATCTAATGAATCCGAGTGTGTATTCTCCTGGCAAACTATACTGAAGAGACTGTCAGGCCGGTCGCACTCTCAGCCAAATTTATATATGACAATAACTCTCTCGCTATCCCCATATTATCAAATAGCTGTTTCCATAACTACTCTCTCCTCAAGCATCTTGACAAGATGCAACCGGAACCCCGGAAACGTGTGATCTCACAGTCCTCGGTGACTAGACTAGATCACGGAAAGTCATTAACCACATCTTGGTCATAAGATATTTCCATTCCCTTGGAAAATGTGCATAAGGCCAGTCTCTCAACATAGCGGTATTTCCCGAACGTATGCTTATTAATTCTGTTAAGGATCCTTTAACTCGTCCAGTGAGTGCCTTTCGAGCTAGAGGGTATTAGAGCCCTGGACGCGAAGAGTTAAACCGTTTTTCAGCTTTCTTATTTTATTGAGAAGGGGAAAGATCATGCCAGTCTTCAGGTTACGGCAGGGGAATCCAATCTTCATACGTTGGTTGTTGATAGGATAGCTTATTTTATTGAATGATTATGAGGTGCCGAAGGTAAGAGAGCCGCCGTGAGAAGTTGAATGTTGTGCCAAGGCAATTAGGTTATACAAAAAGTAATATAACACCAAAATATAAGTTATTAAAATAGTAAATATATTCCACTCTATCTTAAACTCACTTTTATTTCGCTACATCCCTTGTTCAAAACGAGGATATATCTTACCTGTAACAGAGAGTACTTATTTTCACTAGTTTCTTTACTATGTTTGAGTATCAGGTGATGATTGGAGTAAAGTGACTATAGAGAACGATAACTCTCAACCTGAAGTAAGTTATATTAGAGCTGTGACCGTCGGTTTAATCACTATTTAGTATTTTCATATTTATGTATTATCCATAATTTATATTCTTAATTTATTTTCAACATCGCAAAAACTGGTACGGTGTTCTAAATTACTTTCAACATTGCTGTCTATTAGTTAAAGTCATTTACGTTTTATGTAAATCTATAGCTAAATTTTTTTATTTTTTAAACACTATAGTCTTAATTTGATTAACATTTACTACTTAAATAAAAATTTTTATTATATTATATTTCTAATTATTATTTATTAGTTACTATATTTGTTAGTAAAAAGCCTTGGATCACTATTCATACCTACTACAAATTGAATCACATATAATGTAGATAGTCATAATTTTGTAAAATTGTCTCTAAAAAAATAAATAAATAATAATAATACCATATTTTATATTTATAATAAATATAATAGGCAATGTTTGCTATAATTAATTGATTGTGTAGCTATTATAATAATACTTAAATATAGGGCCCTTAAAGATTAGTAGGATTCAGAATAGTTCAGTTGGCTTATGGGCTTTTAAACTTAATAGAAATAGGCTTGTGTGTTTTACTTAAACTTTTTCTTTATATTTTATATGTTTTATTTCATCATTATTTTTATTTAATAATTTATGTAGAATGAATTTTTATTTTACTTGCTATTATTATTTTATATTAGTAATTAGTCTCACAGTGTGAACAATTATAGTATCTTTTTATATTTTATGGATTTGAACACAAGTTATATGTGCTTAGTGGCTCGTTGAGATCAAAATCCATGTGGCTGCTACTTTCCAAAAGTTATAATTTCCTAATAGGTTTACTTCCTTCTTAATTTGTTTGTATATTTATACAAATTTAAATATATTTATTCGTGTTTCTTGTATTATAAAGTGGTGATAGTTGTGAATTTGTATTGTTTTTGAGTTTCGTTCGAGTTCTGGGAAAGGTAATGTCAATCGCTAACGTTGGACAAGTAAAATTTCGTTCTAGTGGTCTCAGGCGCCCACAAGAGCTATACTCTCAACGATAAAAAGGTTATAGTATTTTTGCTAGTGTTTCAGTTGGAAACTGTGTATTTTTGATAGATGAACAAAGCTAGTTTGTGAATGTATAAAATAACTAAGAATTCCGAAAAATTTATATCTGAAAGACTGAAAGTAACTAGCAAAAGATATATAATAGTCCTATTAAGAGACTCGCCCACTTATTACATCCTCTCCATTACAGAGCGTTTTAAAGTGCCGTCTCAAGACGGCAGAGCCTCATAGATTGGTTCTATCTATTTGCACCTTATTCGGCGCGCTAAGATAACTGAAGTAAACACCAAGGAAATTCAGATATCTACCTCCGGATCGGTTAGGTATTTGAGCAGTGGTCAAATATAGATTGACCGAATTATCCCTGTCAGTTAGAGCAAAAGCTTTAGTTTACAAATTACTGGCCACTTTTCGCGCTCAATGATATTCATCTTCTAAATTATAAATTATGAGTATTAGCTACCGATGCATATGTATATAATATGTATAATATATTTTAAAATACAGAATATGATTAATGAGATATCAGTTTGTGCATAATTATAAGATCATTATTAATATGGTAGATAGTAATTAATTTAGTCTTTTGGAAGGAAAGAAAGATATAATGAAATTAGTGAGTAAATAATAATAAATTATAAGATTATCATAATAAGAGTTTAAACAAATCCAGGTAGTTCAGTATATATATATATATATATAGAATAAGTAGATGAGATAGTAACGCATCAATGGCACAAAAAACTTATAATACCATTAATGTAAATGATATGAAACTGAGAAATCTTGACGAATATAAGCATAGATAGAAGTACGTTTATTAATTAAGTGTCAATATAGTAATAAATTAAGTGATAATTGTATATGGTTGGTGTAAAGTAAAATAATAAAGACGATTTTCATAATACTATTGTATTAAATTAGGTGGAAAGTAAAGATGAAAAATTATAATAAATAAATTAAATAAATTAATAAAATAGAAGTTTTTTGTAATACGAGTTTTTATATTTTTAATAAAATAAGTTTATCTAAAATAAAAGATGTAAAGTGAATATTTATAATGTGAATTGTGAAGATAACTTATTAATGTACATACTTTAATAGTGTGAGTAAAATATGAAATACGTGATAAATTAGACTTTAGTTGAAAGTAGTAAGGTATATTAATGTAATATTGAGACTTACAAGGGTATATAATATAATGTGATAACGATTTTCATTGTATAGTGTTAAGGAAGTTAGATAGATAATAATAATTTAAATATAGAGTATATTAGTTTTAGTGGAATTTATTTATATAGTAAATTCATCAATTGAATTTGGTAATAGTACTTTAATTCCTAATAGTATCATCAGAACTTCAAAATGTCAGTTATTTTAAATATGGTTATTAAGATTAAATACACTTTGTTAGTAAATTAATCATATAATTAATTGGCCTGTGTATAATTAATAGATGTATAATTAATAGGAATTACTAGTATATATATTATATATATATATATATAATATATATATATTTATAATAGGGTGTTTGAAGCGCCTGGAGGGCGCTGAAAGAATGAAAGTATTATGGTGTATTATTAGATGAGGATAATATATATATATATATATATATAGTAGTGTATATATATATATTGTTATAGGATTATATTAGTGATATATATATAAGGAAGATGTGACCCCAGCAGAAAATGTCTTGGTTGAAGAGGCCCGAAGTAGACCGTAACTCAATCTATATTATGATATTAGATGGATATATAATGTTGTATAATAAATTGTAAATTAGGCTGGAGATGATTATTGTATATAATATTAATGAGGTAATTAAATAAAGTTTATGTCATTAAACAATAAGTATGATATTAATATGAGGAGAGTATACACTTCCGAAAGGTAAGTTAATTATATTTATCCTCACTATATTATAATAGAGGTATTTATAGGGTGTGTATAAAGTAGTGATATATTATGTGAAACTATAGGGTATAATTAATTTTAATTGTTTATTAGTAGGTTATACAGCTTCATACTTTATTGGTTATATTGAAAAATGGTAATGTACTCGATTTGAGTGACTGATGGGATTAACTTGTATATATTAGTTGAAATATAAATAGGAGCCGGCGGCATTTGTGAATATATATATTAATATATAGCAAGCACTATAAATGTTATAAGTAATTTCAAATAATATTTATAAATAAATCATATATATGAGAGTGATGAAAGATAATAAATGTATATAGATGAAGAGAATTATAAATACATAATACTGTAATTTATAGGTGTTTCTTCATAATTATAGTGAAAATCATTCAACAGTATATAATATATATAGTAGTGACTATTAATATTACAGTAATGGTTCCTGCTGT
>JABUQX010052048.1:0-19244 GCA_015478945.1 Trachelipus rathkii
GACTTGGCCGCCGCCACGGATTTGCCGGATTGTTCTCGGTACGCAGTCTTCTTTCCTCATTAATGTGTGCAACATTCTCCGTCATTATTCTAATTTTAGTTTTGTTGAGCATCACCTCTCCTCCTCTAGACTTCTAGACGTTTCCTTATTATTAACTGTAACACCCTACTCTGTCTCCTGTTAATGTCCCTATCCTCAATTTTCAGTAAAATGCGGTTATGTTTTGTTGTTGTTGTTGTTGTTGTTGTTGTTGTTGTTGTTGTTGTTGTTGTTGTTGTTATTGTTGTTGTTTTTTCTCGTGTCTCTGATTTGGAGTCCTCTGAGTTTTCTACCATATGGCACAGACTCTCTTGGCGATCTACTACTAAATTTTATCTATTTGTATATTTATCTTAAAACTCAACAGACTTTCCTAAATTATTCAACTACTTAAACTCAAAATTAGAGCTACATTCTTTCATCTTCATTATTTTCTGAAATAATTTCAATGTTCACAACCGTCCAATGGCTTTCTGCTAATTCTCAAGATTCTTCTGGTGAACTTGCTGACAATTTATTCATCCACAATAAGCTCGAGAAGATGATGCAACTTCCAATCCGTATCCATAATCGTTTTGGAGATAAACCCGATATATTGAACCTTTTCTTAACTTTCAAATCCTCTTATACTATTCAACCTTTTCCACTTCCACCCCTAGGTTCTTCCGATCATCTACTTATTTCTGTATCTTGTTCATTCTTTTCAAATCTTCTACAGGAAAAGTTCCCCGTCACGGCGATGAAACGTTTTTGGCATATCGGCGCTGCAAACTGATCGGGCTGTGAAAAAGACTGTGTCAGTCTCTTATTTGGATTACCATTACCCCTTCATTTTCAAGTTCGTGACTAAACGCTATGCTCTAATATTGTTTGACTCAATCTGTCAACGGAGGAGTATTCAAAGTGAGGAACACAACACCAAGCAAACACAACAATGATTGCTACTATTTCAAAGAAAGGAGCTGTAAAATTTTATGCATACTCACTAAGGCGCCCAATAACGGGTTTTTTACTCATCACCATCCGAAAGCTTCAATCCAACAAGCTCATAAAAAAATAGTTAGCTACTTTTTTATTACCTCTCGTATTACTTTCCTGAAGATCATTATTTCATATTTAATCTTTAACTAACCCTTTACAGAGCATTTTTTTCAAAAAAGAAAAAAAAAAGAAAAAAAAAAGAAAACTATGATTACAACGAATACGAAAAAATATCCCAAGTATTATCACGGTAAATCTCGCTATTAATCATAGTAACCTGAAATCTATCCACCTAGGACGCCCTTCGACTAGATAGTTAACTTAGCCAACCGTTAATCCGAATAAACAGGTATTAATAGTAGTACAATTATGTGTCATAGGTTTAAGTAACCTTGTGTAAATAATAAAATGATAACTAAGTGCAGTGTCAGATGTCTAAAGGTGAGAGTATTGAATGTGTGAGCATTAATTGAATAGTGTATATGAGATGAGATAGAGTGACATCTGTTTTTGATGAAAATCACTAGTCACTCGCTCTATATTACACTTTATTCGTGGTTCGTGTCTATGTATAGTTATCAGTGCTCTGATGCTCTCGTATGTATCGTGTTACTCCTCTCTCAAGTGTCACAATTGAATTCTCATATGAGTGTGTTTTCTGATTTAGTTTATTTCTATTAGAACTTGATGGTATTGTATACTTGTTCTTATATCTGTTAGTGATTTAGTATATTATATTTTTTTCACATTATTACCAGAATTCTACTTAAGTATTTGTCGGTATGCGTCATATATGCGTCTAGGTTTGGTTCCGAGTATAACGGAGCAACATAGATACATCATATAGGATACAGTCTCCGGTTGTGAGGGATTCAGACATAGCTTTAATGTTATGATAAAATATTATGTACTCATGAGTATACATTTCAATCAAATACAGAGAGAGTTATCTGTGTGTTCAACTCTATACTAGATAACATCTAAACATGCCAGAAACCTATAAACATGAAACTAACAATAGTACGGTGATTGGATGTATGCGCAGCTTCAGCCTATATCCTATATGGTACCCTTGAATATATTATGATATATTTTTATCTCACATCTCACCGCTAATATGATTTTGCCTGCACCAAAAGTAGGAAAAGAGTTATTCGGTGACTTAAAAGGGCGATTAAGGATAAGAAAGGAAAAGAAAAGGAGGATTAATTGAGATTAGATGAGTAGAAAAATGAAAGAAAAGAGGAGAAATAAGGTGAGATAACCGATTATAGTCTATATAACTGAGCCACTCATTTTACAGTGTATATTAATTAAAATAATACTTATAATTATATATTTTCACATCACACTTCCTCAGTCACACTCGACTAATTATATGTATTTGAAGCATCTTATTAATAAATATTCAATATTTTAATTATATTTAATGAGATAATGTAAAATATTATATAATCATGTCTTGTCAAAATAATTAATGATAATTTTTCTTTTTTATAAATTTATTTATGTACACTTATACGAGTCTATATCAATTAATTAATAGGTCCTTGGGAGAGGTATAAATTAATATGGAGATTGTTTAATTAATTAAAAATTTATCTAGACTTTATTATTTTTGAGACTTTATATAAATATAATATATATTAATTAAGTTATATTATTAATATATATTAATATTTATTAATTTATATTTAAATATACTATTACTATATATATATGACTTAGAATGTAATTATATATTTATTTATATATATATATTATATAATAAATATTATATATATATATATATATATTTTAAATTAATATAAGATAATATATAATATTACATAATTATATTATTAAATATATATGCGAGTTAACTTACGAACCTACTTTGATTCATATGTGTATATATATAATTATATATAATAACCTATATATATAATTACATAGTAAATTTAAATTTTATATTAATTATTATTAGAGATTAATATGATAAATTAAATAATTGTATATAGCTAATAATATTTTTTCATAATGAAATTAATTGTAAAATAATTAAATTATCAATTAAATTTTAATTAATTTTTGCCATAAATTTATGTTAATGTTCATATGCTATGTATAATTTAATTATATTATTTTTTAAATATAATTTAGTGTAGTTTTTAGTATTTTTCATAAAATAAAATGAAATATGGTCTTTAGCCAAATATTAATGTATTAATTTTTCTTTTTATATTAATTAATTTATATAAGTTACATATAAATCGTACCCAATACCAATCGAACATATCTCCGGTGATTTTTTTATATATTTAATAAATTTTTTCATGTAAAAATAAAATAAATTGAGGAGTAACCAATAATCAATTTAGTTATCTTATTCACTGAATTTCCAACTGTGGTGACCCAAGAGAAGCACAAAGATATAAATTAGCTAAAGAATTAGTGGACACAGAGAAGCAGTATCTGCAAAACCCTTTGAATAATATAAGTATAATATATATTATATATATATAATAATATAATATATTTAATATATATTTATATATATATATTATATATATATATATATATAACATTTATATACATATATTACAAATATATTATGAAATAATGTGTGTATACCATAACCTAAATAATATTATCATATACAATTACCTATAAAAATAGCCGTAAGTAGACTATACTTTAAGATGGATTGTCGTGATGCTACTCTAGATAGAATACACTACTAGATAAACCTGTAATGGATATTGTTCAGTTTGACCGTAACTACTAGACTTAAACTAGAAAAGGTTTTTATTAGTAATAAAATAATTTAATAATATTTTATATTATATTAAATATAATCATATAAAGATACTCATCGAGACTGTATTGGAGATATTTACCTTGCTATATAGTAATGATCGGTAGAATGTATTGATAATCTATCATCTCATTTGGATGACCTTTTCATTATTTCGACCACATATATAATAATCAGCCAAAATAGTCGTAGTAACAATTAAAATTATAAAAACTATCTCTATTTATTACGTAATTATATCACTTACTCTCTACTATTCAATAAAAAAATGTATTGTCAAACATCTAAATAGTAACTTGATAATATCATTTTCCGAAGTCGTAATAAATCTTTTTAAATATCATATTCTTTCAACAAATAATATAGGAAATACAAAAATATGGTTCGTTACTTCTGGTTTTTCTTCTCCATGCTAATTATGACAGTTTGTTAAAATAATTATTATTATTTTATATTTATTATAATATATATTATCATATAATATATATAATATTAATACTATATTAATAAATATATATTATATATATATAATATCACATAAAAAAACTTAATATGATGTTGTGTAATTTGTAATTCTCAATACAGAAATTTATAAGAAAATCGAGTCTAAATTTGAAATATTTATAAAAATATCCTTGTTCATTTTTTTTAATACAAATGAAAGTAGTATATATTATTATTATATGATATAATAATAATTATAAATGTATATATTTAATATTTCTTATTGAGGATAATAAAATATGACCTGAAAATGATCTCTAAAATGAAGTATGATATTGAACATTTCAATAACTGAAATATTAGTGAAGAGGTTAGTAGTATCGAATTAGTAATGTAGCAGTTAGTGTAATACTATTTTTATCTCGCAATTGGTTTTTCCACTGCTATATTATTCCAAATGATTAAATATTAGTTTGAAGGTCAGAAGAATGTTACATTTTAATACGAAAATGATTAAATAAAAATATTGGAAGATTGACATATATATTATTAGTTTATTAATATTTATATTATATATAATATAATATATATAATTATATAAATTAATATATATTACTTATTATATATTATATAATATATATATTATATATAGTATATATATTATATTATTTAATTTTATAATATATAATATAATATATTATAAATATATAATTAATATTATATATAAATATTATATATATAATTATTAATATATATATATATTAATAATGTATATTTATATATATATATATATTATATATATTATTTAAGTTTATTTATATTGGATTTTATTTGGTAAAAAATAAATATTGGTTATAAAAATAAATCAATTTAATGGATATAATAGATATACTAATATTTAAAAATAAATAGGATAAACATTATTTTATTATTAAGTGGAGGTATATACTATTATTAATATATATAAATTATATAATTTTTTAATAATAAATATATATATAGAATATTGTTGAGTTTTTTGTATGTACGGTTAGCTAGTTCTAAATGAACATAAATCAAAACAGCAATATATAATATATTAATATACTTCATAATTATTATATTCATTAATTATTAATAATATATATATGATTATGTTATTTAATGATCACTTTGATATATATATATATATAATATAGCTTAATAAGTATATATATAAAAAATCGCCAGTATCAAACGAAATTATATTTTAAAATAATATCAACTATTTTGATTTATATAAATATAAAGGAGTATATATATAATTATTATATAAGCTTAATGATATTTGAAAAAAATCATCAAGTAGTACATATAAAATAAATAATTATAAAATAAGTTTTGTAGTATAATAAAACTATTATTGTGTGATGATTGTGTGATGAGTATAGCACCCATGTCAACGTTAATCTATCGAGATATAGGCAGAACTAATTCATAGTCGATTACCTCGTTATATGTTAATACATCTTTTATAAGTCACATGCTCGATTGGAATTTATCCAATCTTTTCCAACTTCGATGATGTAAGAGTCTCTTTGAGTACCCACACACATTTACTTTATACTTTCACTTTATATATAACGATTATCAAGAGGTGATAGCAGTATTAAAAGTAATTCCTTACTCTAAAGTATTGGCAATATCATTCTTAGTGAGAAGAAGAATAAAATATTCTTATATTTTTTCTAGATACATCTTATAGTGAGCTTCTGTAATATCTGAATCTGTATCTTAAGTTACAATTGTCTCTAGCATAAAATCTCTTGGCTATATACACGCATAATATATCATTTTATTAACAATCTTGTTTACTTTTTTATCATTCAAAAGTAAGATTATAATATGAGAGGATATTCATCGAGGTCTCTCTCATTTAAATCTCTGATGAGTTATATGCTCTATATTGAAGAGGCTTATAGAATGAGTAATATATAAAATAACGTATATAATATATATATTAGAGAAAAGGTTGAGAATGTGCTACATTATTTAAATTATATATTATATATTAATTTAATTTATATTAATATTCACATATTATTAGTTTATGATACTATTATAAAATTCATATTATATAATCTTAAAATATAAACTATATCAATATTTCTATATTCATATATTATTACTTATATATATATATCTACTATACATCTTAATATATATATTCATAATATTTAATATACTATATTAATTATATAATATAGATATATATAATACTTTACATATATAATAAATATAAATTAAATTATATATATAATATTATTTATTTTACACTTATAATATATATTATACATATATTATATATTTAGGTTTAATGATAAGTATATGTATATATCTTATTAAAATATATATCATTATATATAATATATCTATTATATTAATATATTATAATTATCTATATATTATATAATCTTATTATTATTATATATAATTCTATGTATCTAATATATTAATATTATTATATATACTTAAATAATATCTTATGTAACTCTATTAATATTATTATGCTGTATAAAGTTATTCCCTATCCTTCTAGAATACCTAATACGAAGCGGTCAGTAACTTCATGAAGTACATATTTAAGCCGATCAAGTGGGCCCGAAGCTAAACTAGCCGTATGTACTTAATTCAACTAGTTGCAGTCATGATGTATTCTTACAAGGTTCAGGCAGTTATAGTATAGAATGTTTTATGTATAGTCGCATTTGTTTAGTATGGCAAGTTTATGATCAAGGGTGGAGGAGGGGGAGATTATACCAATTTAATATTCCTGAAAGTGAGGGAGGGAGAGGGAGGGAGGGTAGGGGGGATGAGGGTATTTTCAAGAGCGGAGATGGGATAGGACCAGTAATGCTGAGCCTATGGTTTTAACGATACGCGATCTATTCTACTGTGCTTGACTGATGGACCAGTGAGATGGTTTTGTATTTGGTGGATATTACAGATCGCTTTCTGAGTTAAATGTGGGTTAGTGTAGACGTAGGTGTGATCATGTGTGTTGTATTATTGAGTGTTGGCGTTGTGTGTAGACGTAGATGTTGAGAGTTGTTTGATTATTAAGACTAGGAAGTAGTTCTAGTGGGTGAGGGTGTGAGAGGGATGCGTGGTGACAAGCGTGTTTGAATTGTGTTGTGAATTGTTTAGAGCTTTAAATAAGTAAATAATATGTAATGTTAATATTATTTTGTGAATATGTGCTTATATTAAATTTAAATAATTACACTAGTTATCAAATTGCCTTTTATTACTCGTGTGGTATAAGTGGAAGAAATATGATAAGCGGAAGTTAATTAAACGTAATCGTTATAATAATAGTTTAACTGTTCTTATTACTATAATATAGTGATCTTATGGGAATGTGTAAAGGATTATATATTTGTTATAATTAGCTATGTTTCTTCTTGTAAATTATATTTAGTTAAGATTGTAGGGTGGTAGATGATATTTAGTTCAAAAGTGTATAGTTTATGATTATGAAATACTATATTTAATATCTGTTATTTTTTTCTATATATATATATATCTATTTATCTGTTATCATCTTCTATTCTCAGTATATCATTATTATAATAGTGTTTATATGTAAGCATTATATATTTTTTTATAATATATAATTATTTCTATACTAATATCTTAGCTTTTTATTCGAATCGATTTATTGATATTATGTTATTTTATGCTTTTATATATGATTTTATTTTTTTAGATTTATATTCTTATATACTTTGAAGTACGAACAATCCACTCACGCAATACACCCTATTACACTAGCGCGCCCGTTAGGTATATAATGTACGGGAGCGCTTTCTAAACCTACACTGGTCCAATCTCGCTCCCGAATACGTAAGGCAATCTTCTCACGGACGTTTCTAAGTCTCCTGCTTCGATAATTAATGCTGGAAATTGGGGGGAGTCTAAATCACATGAGAAGGGATGAAGAAACATTCGTACATCTAGAGTTAGACATAAATTAAACGCTATGGAGAGATACTCCTGGGATTAGCTCCGGAAAGAGCTCATCACAGTACGATAGCTACAACCGAAAGACGTTAAATCGGCACATCATCGGATCACGAACACCTGTGGCGACAAAATATTCGAGTGCACACGATACTATCTTTTAGACCGTAAATTTCATTCTCGCTACTGCGACATCGAACTATTACCCAACGATTCTGCGAGAGTTTGAGGACTGTACGAGGGCGTACAACTTATCTACTGTCCAAATCTCGCTTCTCTAGAGCACACGCACAGGTACATCGCTCCGATGAATCGACTCTCATTTACAGCTTCCTAGCCTTGAACATGCTAATGGATATTTCGGTGGAATATAATTAAATACATTTAGAGGGCTGTGATTAACCACTATGCTCCGAGGGTGTTGATATACCGACTTTACGAATGGGAGTAACCTCACTGGCGTTACATATAAATACAGTTAATCTTTTTTTATTATTTTATATTATGTTATTATATTTTATTTTATATTTAGTGCTATTTACTTCATGTCTATTGCTTTTCTATCTGGTATGTTATTTATTTTCTGTTATACTGTAGGTTACATTTACTTTCAGTAATATTTTACATAATATTTTCTCAAATAATCCCTATAATGTATTTGACATTATTATGTTACGTTATCAACTTATTACCTAGAATTAATTACTTTCTTTATTTTCCTTACTTTTTATTCTTTATTAAAATCACTTATGATAATATATGGCATAGTTATTAAAGTCCTTACTCTTACATATGTTCACATTTGCCTTTTTGTTTCGATTTGTGTGATTAATTATTGTTGATAATCAGCCTTGGTCTCTAAGTTTTACTTACGACATAACTCGCTTATTTTTGGATTTTATTAAAAATGATAAAATAATTATTGCCGATAATATTATATTTATAATGTTTTCCTGTTAGGGGCGATAAGAAGTGGAGGATGAAATTAATTATTACATGTCAATGAAAGTTATCTCAGGTAAGTAGTGATGTACACACATTATTTTAGCTTGTCCTCTCCATTCAGTAGTAGTAGGCTAATATTACTTTTGTTTTATGTTTGATTTATTAGTCTAATATTTATAAATATTTTTGGTTTTATATTGAGGTCTTGGTATAATTCGCAATGATAGATATATTATTATGATTAGTATCCTATTATTATCTTTGTATAAATTATATTATATATATATATATTATACTTTTATTTATTATATTAATTATATATATATTATATATATATATTATTATATTTTATATATATTTAATCATATATAATTATAATTATATATATCTTATATATTTATTATATTATATATATAATTATATTATATAAATATATATATATAGATTTAGTATATCTATACTATAATGAATAATATATATATATATTCTATATATATATTTACTATTTATTTATAACTTAATTATTAGTAGAATAGATGTATATTATATCTATACTATCTATATACTACAATTAATTATATGTATTAATACTGTATAGCTAGTATGTACTATGTATATAATAAATATCGGTATCTCTTATATGATTATATATTACTTATAGTAATATTTATTTATTAATTATATATTATTAATCTATATATATTATCTTATATTAAAGAATATTAATTATATATTATTAATATATATAATTACATTAAATATAATATATTACATATAAATATATTAATATTATTAGGTCAGCGTTAATAAACATTAGCCGGTAACATTAATGTATCCTCATAATATAAACTATAGTAGTGGTATTCAAAGTAAAAAGGAATACATTTTTTGGGGGATTTCGTATAAAATATTTTTTAAGTTTATGATAATTAACATACTAATTCTTAAAAAAATATCGAGTTTTATATCAAAAAGTGTAAATAAGAATGTATGAATATTAATTTTTAAACATTATTTTAAATTATCAACGTTATTTTATTACCTTTCTCTATCTTTAATTTTTATATGTAGGTGTTTAAAACTAAGAATATATCCCATTATTTTTATGTGTGGGCTTTAGGTACCGTCTAAGTAGATAGGTCTAGGAAGTCCGGGGTCTCTCGGCCTTCCGGGGAACTGACGGGGAGAGGACTATTTTCCCCCCCCTTACAGGTAGAGGGTCTCCGGAATCTCACAGTTATCTTTGGTATTTTGGCATTGCCACGGGGTCCTACCGCACCCTCTCCCCTATATATGTAGTGTATAAATTCGGAAAAAGTTCCCCCCTTAATAATATTCCTACCTGATCGCTTAAGAGCCCTACCTTAGTGTGCCGTAGATATTATAAATATTATAATATTAATTATATATATTTATATATATTAATATATTGATATATTATTATCATATATCTTATTATATATATTATAAATATTATTATAATATATATATATATATAATTAATTATATAATATAAATATATATATATTTAATAATATTCATTATATATATATATATATATATACCATTATTATATATATTAATTATATATATTATATTATATATATATATATATAATATAATATATATAATATTAATATCTATATATATTATATATAATATTATTATATTAATTTATATATATAATATATATATAATATTAATATATATAATAATATAATATATATATATTATAATTAATATATATATATATATATTCTTTAATATAATATCATAGTAATATATTTAATTTATTGTGCACGTTAGAGAGATTTTCTAGCGATTTCCAGTACCCGTTATACAATGAGTGTTATTATTTAGAGATGGAAGATGTTTAGATAGATTTTTTATACAAATTTAATCACATCTATTAAATTTATTGTATTTATATTTTATATATTATTACTATCTATTTTTTATACATTCATATATTATATATACTATTTAAATAATATATTTATATACTTAATTTTTCATATTAATAAATTTATGTTCAAAGGTTATTTTTAATTAAATCTAGTATTTACTATTATTTATTCTAGTAGAGATTTACAATTAGTTTTTTAATAGATATACAATTATGACGACTAATGTTATACGTGTAAGCCCAAATATATATATTATTAATATATTAATATATAATATAATAATATATATATATATATATTTATATATTATTTTTTATAAATATCATTACAATATTATAAAAAATTAAGACTGTCTTAGACCTATTTTCTATATTATATTATATATATTTATATTATTATATTATGATATATATTAATATAAACTATTAATAATTAAATTAAATTAAATATTAATTATTAATATATATCAATATTTTATATATTAATATATAGTCTAAAAATCTATGAATTAAGATAGAGATAATGGGAACTATTGAGCTTGGAGCATGTATGATGAAATCTTGACGGAATAATAATAAGGAATATAAAATTTCGAGCAGTTAATACATCTCTGAGCTGATGAAATTTAAAATAACGTCCTGAACCGTTAATAATATATGTAAATAACTGTTGCCGGATTCATAAAATTATATAATAGTTAATATAAGAGGAGTAATAGTATAGTTAAAGCAAAAATATGATAATATGAAAGTTTAAAAATTAAATAATATAGTTATAGTACGTTAATTTCTATAAATTTTAATAAATAATAACTAATTATCTTTATTCAATACCTTTAATTAACCTCACCTAATAGGATGGAAATTGCAATCTTAGATGTTAAAAGAGTATTTTATTTTATGATATAATATGGTTCAATCTCAGTAATACCTCAGACCAGTCTTATAGTTATTACCCATATAACTAAATAACTGCTTACACTCCAATATATTATTTAAACGTATTCTTGTAGCAAGTTAGCGACTGTTCTTATTATGGCATGCGTATTTTATTCGGCTCAATCAGTTATTTAATAACTTGCCTTAGTATACGTAATTCTAATTTGTAACTTATGGCTCCATATACTGTCTTATTAATATATGGTATTGCCGTTTTAATATCTGATTATCTATCTACTTAGATATTTTTATTTTAATCTTGTATGTTTAAATTTTAAATCTTTCTAAGCAAGCATTATATTTTCATTTTGTTTGTATTATAATGGTTCAATAGATGTAAATTTATTAATCGTACATCCCTTACCTGTTTCATATCTAGATATATCTCTCCTGTTATTTGTTATACCGAATTTTGTATTAAGTTATACTTCTCTTATTTTAATAATTATGATATAATTAATCTATAGATATAAATATTTTTCTAATAATGAGGTTAATTAATTGAAATGTAATTTGTTCACGTTTTAAGCAATAATATAATAAGGCTTCTCCTTCCATCTTTATATAGTTTTATACATATCTTCCCGTTGAGAGAATATTATTACATCTTCTATCATCGGTATTATCGATTAATACTACTAACTTCGTTCTCACGACAACTGAGAGTATTACTCTGTAAAACTATGTTTTATTCAGTCGATTCTCTATTTACAAATTAATGATCGTTAACTTTTTATACTTAATATTTTTAACTTTATTCTTTTGGAGGAATCATAATATTTTAACTTATCATGAACGTATTTTACATCTTCTTTTATCCGTTATACTACAAACTTCAGCGGTTTCGATGCGGAGCTCTTGGTCACAATTATCTCACCTTTAGAGAATTAATTTCGTATCATCAAAAATAGATAGTCAGGTACAAATTTTTAGATTAATAACTTTCAAAGATGTTTTTTACAATTGGTAAGAAGTGAATATCGGTATAGTAATTTTATCATTTATGTGATAGACATCTATTTAATGTAAGAATTCCTTACGAATCTTAGAGTTACTTTTGCATAAGTTAATTATATTCTGTTTAACATGATCTGTGTCATTTTCAAACTAAAGTAATAACTTAATTAAATATAATTATCACACTAGTATACTTGATAATAAAAATGAGAGTATGAGGGTCTAAGACATTTTAATAGTAATCACCAGTAAATTATCATGCATTATTAATATGAGAATAAGAGATATAGTATGTAACCACTTATTATATAAATCATCAGTAGTCCCTCTATTATAAATCGAAGTATTAGTACGTTAAATATCAGACAGTAGAGTCACACCTTATGAATCATACCTCCAACTAATAAGTTCCTTAATATTTGGACAATTAATAAGGATTGCAAATAAATAACTATATATTTTAACATGTACAGATTTTCGGACTTGTCAAAGAGTTTAACAATGGCAGGATAGCGTTGGTGAGGTCGGGAGTGCAGGAGAGAGCTGGCACTAGTCTTCGCGCGCAGTTATATAGTCAACCGAGAGAGTAGTTGTGGCAGTCAGAGGATTAATTCAAAAGATTCGTGCTTCTCTCACTTGAAACACCTACGTTTCTTATACCAGTTCACTTCACGTTCTACACACAGGAGATAAACACATTATCACCACTACCGTACCTCTCACATACTCCTCCTGAAACTATGGTTCACAGGAACTCCTACGGTGAGCTCCGAACTCTCAGTGAATCAATATACTCGAGCAACCTCACACCGTGTAGCATATACGCACCTTCTATGTGTAACGCAAAAGATTATTGTTAACTCAATCTCAAGTTTTGAGCGCGATCATTCGTTAATTCATAAACACACACGACTAAATTCCGCGAACCCTTCTCACTCTTAACCACACAATATTACACCCCTTGTCAAGAGAACTCACGAAACTCCAGACACTCACCCCTTTACTTCCACAAATAAAACAATTATTAATAAGCCTCCCCGAGCGTACTCCCCGCCGCACTTCCTCACCGACGACTCCACTCACAGTCCACACTTCAAAACTTATCACCCTTCGAAACTATAACCACTAACTAGCGATAACTAAATAACTCCCTCTATTTCTACGCGAAATACACGTACTTCACAACTCACCTGGTGTATTGAATCACTATAAGAAAAAGAATATGTAGTGCGATATACAGGTGTTATCTGTGACTATGGTTCTCCTTAGTGAACTTCACAAAACCTGGTTTTTCAATATGCGTAATTTTAATCAATTTAATATATATATATTTGTATCCAATATGAATAATATATAATACCAAGTGCTATATACCTATCTAGACAGGTCGTTGAAAACTTAGAGAGAAACTATATTAGAAGTACCTCCCTCTCACCATCACGTTATCATACAAAATAGAATATACTTGCACTGCGACTCATCATACCCAGAAACATCATGAGCAGAAACCACACGGAAAAATCTCTTACGGATCTTGCGAGGTGACTAGAACACACTATTATTCTTCCACTCCGCGATTCTGACTTGACTTACTATATTACAACTATTGCACTTAAATCCTAAGGATTAGTCTACCTCAACTTAGAGTAACTGATTCCGCGTGATCTATTTCTGCGTATATTCCACTGCACTAATATCAACACCAAACGAATAGCAAATGACTTACCTCTATCGAAGTGTAGTCTTCTTATCTTTATCAATAAAAATAACGCTGTGAACAAATATTAATGGAAAATGCATATAATAAGTATCATGTATCATTAGAGCGATATTGAACTTAAATAGGTTATTCTTTAGAATGAAATACCACATTAGAATATGAATACCAATGGACGAGTATGTATTTTTTATGCGGGTCGATTGAGTACATTCTCATAAATTGACTTGTCACAATATATTAATACGTGTGAAAGTGGTGCCTCCTATGAGAATTCTAGATTAGACGTTATAACAGAGACCCCACCATTATAAATAAGAAGTAATACATCTAGTCTAGTTACAAAAATATGACACGCAAAGTGTTCTTGAAGAACACCATAATATATCTTATCTGATGGATATATATCATAATATGATATTTTCTTTTTAAAACAAACTTTAATAAAGTACATTAATATGGATATATATATATAGAGTGAGCTGTACATGGGTGAGAATTAATAGGATACGACCGATTCTAAACTAGAGCCGTTATATTAAAAAGGAAAGAGTAATGAGTATATAAGTGTTAATATGTTCAGTTAAAGAATATACCATAATTACAAAGACAATATAGAGAGTCGCGTCAATGGACGTTAGTTGTTAGAGGATTTCATGACATACTGTAGAGAGTCCATTATGTAATTGGAGTTGTCTTATTTTTAGATTAAAGATAAAAATATAGTAAGAAACCTTTTTTTCAACCACAACTATAATATCTCACTGTGTAATGTGGAAAGGACTATACATCCTAATTATAAAAAAAGGCATGAATAACCGCCACTAACTACCCTATATGAAACGTGTTTCATTATACCGGCTATAAAAAGTTAGAGAGTAGAAGAGAGAACATTGAATACTAAATAGCATATGATTAAGAGTTAGAAAGGAAGAAAAAGAGTACCTTATATCTCGTCTCTACGGAGAATTAACAGAAGGAAGAATTATTTAACAATACATATAATACATATAGGACTAGAGCCCGAATATAACACACCACGAAATGGAGAAAGAAGTTATCCTAGCTGAGCGTATAGGTAGGGCACCGACCATACCCAGAAGTGCAATACGATAACTAGAGGACGATATTTATTCGAAAAGCAGTTAGCACCTCCGACAGAAATTATTCTATATTCTACACGAGATGAGCATGGCACCCCTCTGTACCTATAGACCAAGCACGGTCGAACGCATTAAGAGAAGTTAGAATTGCGAGCAGCCGACAAAACTCACCACAGCATATGAGTCAGGTAAAGCTACCGCCGTTTAGTAAGTACATATATAAAAGAGATATATCGCTCTATTAGCGCTCTAGTATGTACGTGTAACCTAATTATAAGATGAGTTTAACCATTTTAGAGGTATAATAGGTTATAGCTTATGCCAATTAAGGGGGAATTTTGGAATGACACTGATTAACCTGCTAGTAATATAATAGAAAGTTAGTAATAGATATGGGATAATTAGAAAGAACAATATATTCCATATGAAACAGATATGAGGAAGTCGTTCTGGTAATATCTGTCCTCCGAGATTCATAAAAATGGAAAAATCTCATTTTTTTGATTTTTTAATTTTAACAGATTATAACTAACTTTACTAGATTAACAACCTATACTTATGTATCCAACTAGGGGCTGCGTGACTCACTTTTATCAAATAGGAAGGGGCATAGAAAGTAAAAGTTACACAACTACCATTTATATTATGATAATACCCAACGCACACTCACCTGTATAACTATATCGCTCTATATTCTTTGAGAGTAAGACGCATCGTCACGCTAGCCGATTTAAAGAATCAGGAAAAATATGAATAAAATATTAACAGTGGAACAATACAGAAGAAAATACTGAGAACATAATAATGAGAGTTCCACTAAGAACAAATGACTAAGTTTGAGCTATGTGAGAACAGATAGGAGTAGAGGCACCATTAATAACACCACAACGTCAACGAAGTCTAGGGATTTTCACGATGCTCACCCTTTATATATATATAGCAATAATTTCATAATTTCTAGCGAGCTAGCATTATGGAGCAAGATTATATCTCCCTTGTTTGGACTATCTCTATTTAAAACTGTGAGTCAGATCACGCGATATACTGAGAGAGCGGATGATAACACAGGGGCAGTGTCGAAGCGTAGCGTAGTATGCCTCAAATGCAGTCAGCGCCTAATGAGTTATCGCGATATTATATATATTAATTATATATTCTAAGCTGTGCTGAGTAAGTCGTATAATCCTAGCCGTATTATTCATGATTATCTATAAGATGTATTCAGAGCGATGCACTTAGATATAGCCCATAGACAGAGAGTGCGAGAGACACGAGGATGCGTAGCATAGGGGGATATGTTGTAGGAGAAGATATAGCATGAATTGGTGGCTGCTCTATGAGGATTTCTCATCTGAGCCATGCACTCTCAATATCCATTACTATTACTAGACCTTGACCACTCAATCACATAAGTAGAAGGATGAGAGCGACCGTAGGAGACCTACTCACTCAGAATTGTGAGACAACCGTCCCAAAGCCAGGCGAATAAGCTTATATACAGGAGTATGCTGATGCAGCAACGACAACCAGAAACATCTCCCTGATCATACCACTGCAAATACAAAACAGAAAACTCTACCAGTCTTCTTCCTAGCTATATCACCCTAGCAACTAAATTGTGATCATATGAAGTATTTATACCAATGGTACAATCTACTTTTATTTGTTGTATGATTTCAGACTATAATGAATGTTTTGAGTGTGATATGATACAATCGTATGATGGATAGACGATATGATACCGTCTAGAAAATAATATGAGTAGAAAGTTTGTGATGTGATGGTATTTTGAGTATGAGATAGGGAATGATATAAGATATAGTTCGATGATTATTTACAAAGAGATATTGATAATTTCTCCACAAGGTTCGCGGTTGGAGTCCCTACTACTGGTGTAACATCACTCCTAGTAGGATGTAAATCAGGTCGGAGCGGCACTACGATAGTAATCGAGATATAGCTGAAGACGAGAGGGAACACTCTAATGACTGGTCAAGAGGGACAGATTTGGTAATACGAGTGGAAGAATCGGTAGATAGTTGTAGTCAGTCGAGAGGCATAAAGAGTAAACAGAGTTAGAAGTACAGCTAGATAGGTATGTATGATCGTTAGAGAGAGATGAATATTAGTATTATGATATTATATATAGTTGTGAGATAAAACTAGAATCACTTAGTAGGAACCACTAACAATATTAACAGTATATCATTAGTTATAAAATAGGATGAAAAGTATAAGTCGCGCTCCATCAGCTCATATAGTATCATGATAGTGAGAGTGCGACCGAAAGCAAAAGTATGTACTAAGTAGTATAGTCAAAAGATGAAGGAGGAAACCTAAAGGAAGGGAGCTTAGATATAGTTAGCGACAAGCATATTACTATATACTCGATCAAAGTATCCATTTGAGACATGTCGAGCGCTGTTATCATCACCCAAACTCCCAAGTCCCTTAAATGATGGCAGAACACCATAATCAGTAAGAATCAGGATAGTTGTATCACCAATTAGACCTCTCAGAAGCGTCGAAAGCCAATACTCATGGTGTGATTAGCGTTGAAAAGTAGATTTGAATTTAGTACAGGAGCACGCCGAGAGTGATTCCAGGAAAATTGGAGAGTTGTAAGAAGGACATCAGCAGTTTCAAAAGTAGATATTTACTAAGGACTATAGAACTATAGTCATAAAGTAGTAGAGATCTCAAGGACGGTAGTTAAAGAAATGAGTATAAACTAAGACCAGCGTATCGCCTAAATAAATTAAATCTGACTTTTTCTATGGATTTGATATAATATGTAATGAGTCGGCCTGGAAAACAATTATAGCTGTAGCACTCATCCAGCACTTAAGGTTAAAAGATTATGATACGAGTATAATTAATCGAGAGTTAAGAGGCATATAGAGAGTAGTAAGATGACACGAGGACTAAGGTGGCCAGACTCGAGAATCAACACCACCCTCAAAAACACCGGTTGGATAATAGTGAAATAGCCATCCGTGTTATAATCTACACTTACGTAACTACTATTTGCACTTTGAGAATAATGTTCATTATAGATCATATAATAGATACTGCTCGAGATATCCGCATGCATCCATCAGTAATCATCATGCGGTAATTTGACGAGTGAAGGAGGCAGAAATATAAGGAAAATCCTATGGTAAAAGATATAGAGAATAGAAGCAAGATAGGAGTGAGTAATATGTATAAAATTATATACATAATTAATATATTGAAATGATGTGATTAGGAAAAAAAATAAATTTGGATGTCTACGATATATCGTAAGTAATACCGATCATTGTTACATCACACCCCGTAATTTATTAATGAATATCATTATGAGCGGATACTTTTAATTTAACAGATCATAGATAACAATTTATCTAAATAGATAATGTAAACTGAAGTTAGTTTTCTATCCTGATAAAAAAT
>JABUQX010052049.1:0-2500 GCA_015478945.1 Trachelipus rathkii
GGAGATCTCCGGCCTTGCGGGCGTCTCCACAGGTAACCTCGGTCTATTTGTGTCTCCCACCGAGCTATAGTGTGTCTCTGGCTTTTGCGATCGTCATTTAATATAGTTCAGCTTTTCTACCTTTCGTGTGTCTCTCTCAGCGTACTCCTTGTGAGTGCTTTACACTCTTCACTGAGTTTAACCTAGATAAAAAATATATATGTGATAAATAATTTGATATTACTCCTAGGTCTACGGCTCGCGTCTACCGGACCTCCTGCTTCACGCTCGCTGGCTCTGGCTCAATTTTAATAATTGGTTCAGTATATTATATTATATATACTTGAGCTGAAACCTATACCGGCACAATACGTCTTTACTTATATATTGCAATAGTATAAATTTTAGTGATAAATAAATCTTATAATTTCGAGGCTCCGGCTACAACTTACTCCAGGCTTACGCTCCAGCCCGTCTACTAGCATTCCTAGCTCGGCTCCGGGCTCTGGCTTACCGGCTCCGAACACACCCTATCACTAGAACTAAAAAGCACATCCCTATTTTTCAAAAAATTAATAGCTTATGACTATGTTCCGACAAACTTCGTGTCAAATGAATTATTTTTCGAGCCTTATGACGAAAAAATAAACATTCCTGAAAAACAAATTTTTACATATGCTCCAAATCTGGCTCCTGCTCAAACTCCGGCTCCGGCTCCGGCTCCGGCTCCGGCTCAGAATTTCCAAACAAAAATCACACCATGATGTAGAGGAGGAATTTTTCTAATAATTAGAATAATAAAAAAAAAAGTGAAATTTTTTTATTTTACTCTAAAAAGTTAGGGTTCGACTTATACAGGCCCCCCTTAAGGAGACCCTGTATAAAATTTCACGTTTTCGTTTAATCTTAAAGAAAACTTGTATTTTTTGAGGTGTAACTCTAATACATTAATCTTGAAAGTTTGAAAGAAATCTGAAAAGTGGTTTGAAATTTGGGGGGGGGGGAGCCCCAAGTTCTGAATTTCGTACTTGTTTCACTAAAAAGCTCATAAAAGTATCATTTTTCAAGATATTTCAAAAATAACTTCACGAAAGTACGTAAATATAATGAAGTAATAAAGATATAATCAGTTACCTTTGATATTAAAAAAAAAAAAAAAAAATGACAATTTCTTAAATTTTTTTTCAAAATTTTGAAATTTTTTTCAAGGTTCTTACTTCAATCAGACATATCACTAATATGATTTTTCAGATTTTAATAAAACTTTGTGTACATCTTGAAGGGTCAATATGGAAAGTTTCTGGAAAGTTTTATCATTATAGAACGTAAACTTTTTTTTTTTAATGATTTTTTTATCTCAGTTGATATGGGAAAAAATAAATTTTGAGAAAAACGCAAAAACAAAAACTTGAAATTTATTCCCTCTTACAGAAAGTAAAAAAATTTTATAACTCTTTATTTTTAATTAATTAGTTAATTAATAATTATAATTATTTATCCCTCGTGTGTCCGGGCTCGAAAAAATGCATGCAAGTCCGGGTTGGGTACTTTTTGACCAAACCCGTATTTATCCCAATTTATTACTTTTATTAACTTTCATTTTTCAAGGTATTTCAAAAAATGTCAAAATAATATCTATATATATTATATATATATATTATATATTATATATATTTATATTAATATACTAATATATATTATATATATATATATATATATATTATTATAATATATTATATATATTATATATGATATATATATATATATAATATTTCCTTGTGAAATCGCACAAAATGTTAATAAAACGATATTGAACAGAAATGCTGATAAAGTGAAATTGAACAGAAATGTACATAAAGCGAAATTGCAGGGAGATGCTGATAAGGCAAAGTTGAACAGATATACTGATAAATCGAAATTGAACAGAGATGCTGATAAGTGAAAATTGACGGAATATATGCTAATAGATGCGAAAATTCAGAGAATGCTGAATAAGGCAAATTCGAATCAGTAATGCGTTGCAGTTAATGTGTCGTCGAACCATTGTGTAATCCGACTCATAGAGCAATGCACAATGTATCAAAGTGGAGATAAATTTGTAAGGCTCGAGAACAGAGTATTGTATAAAGGATAATATATTGTCTATTATACTCTAAATTAATATAAATATATTGATATATTAATAAATCTAATTATGAGTTACTTATAATAATTAAGTGTTAACTCATATGAATTCGTTAAATTAAGTTATATTATGTTCACTATTTCGGCCTATTCAGGTTTTTCTCAATAAGTATATTATATATAATAATATTATTATTATATAAGTAGTTATATATATATATATTATAGTATATTATATATAATATATAATATATATATATAAGTATAATTATATATATATATTATTATATATATATATATATATATATATATTATATATATATATTACTATATTATATATATATATATAAATGGGAAATATATATAATTTCTACAAATTTATACTGCCGGCTCCGGC
>JABUQX010052049.1:10000-21236 GCA_015478945.1 Trachelipus rathkii
TTTGTCAACGACTGAAAGAACGAGATCCCGAAAATGGTGGGCATTATTATTTGGGTTTCGATTGCGCTGTATCCACGATTGTCTGGCCAAAGAAGCGTGGTGTCCAAGGTAATATTTGCGGAAAAAGTATAAAAAAAAGCATCTGTTCTTTTGACCTCATGCTTTCATTTCAACCAATCAGACACAAAATCTCGCTAGTAAATATCGATTTGAACACACATAGAAGCCTTTATAGAAATCCACACAATACTGTGGATCATACTATAATGAGAAATATCTGTTATAGAGGGCATTAATTACCTGCCCCTGTTTTCTGCGAAGTCGGCAGGGATCTTTTTGCGAAGAAAATTAAATTTAGCTTAAAACACCTTCCTCAAAGTAGCCTAATGCCAAACCAGAGGGTCTGAAGAGACTAAGCCACATCATAGTTGGGCGTAATCATTCAAGAGGTGTTTAAGGAGTCAAAGTTATGTTACGCATTATAATAGCCAAAACATTGCATTAAGAAATATCCTTTTCTCTATGAAAGGGTACAATACCTGGCTTTAACATATTTATATAATATGAGCCATATAAATAACATTGGGAAGAAAAAGCGCTTCTCTTTATACCTTCCAGTTGCATTCAGTCATAGGAGCATTCGCTAAGTTCGTCATTAACAATAAACAATGGCTATGATAAAATAATATTTGATCAAGTTAAGTTGATCGCAGAAAGGAATTACTCAGACTGAGTAGAGATGTTAGAAAGAATAAGGCCAAGAAGTTGTGTGTGATTCTTGCTTTTACTAATACAAAGGAAGAAACCCAAACGTTGGGGGCGGAGTATATCTGTTAAAAAAACCAAATTAGTATAGAATGGGTTGTAATGCTATCGGCAGTTCAACATTCAATCATGAATTCATTATTGTGGTGGAATGGTTTCAATGTTAAAAGTCAGGGTGGAATGCTTTGGATTTAAAGATTGAAGCAAAAAATCAACCGATGAAAGTGGTTAAAAGAGCTAATCAAAATCGCCGCCGAGCACTAGGGACTAGATACTTGAAAATATTTATTCCCCACACGCCTAGAATTTTTCGACGCATTGAATAAAAGAATCGTATAAAGGTTTAATCTAGTACGTAGCACGTAAGATGTCTACAGTTATAGTTTAACATTTAATTATTAGTTGTATATATTATATATAATATGAGTTTTGGTTAGGCAAAGTACTGCACTATTAGCAGCAACGCATTCCAGCAACAAATTTCCACCTAAAATATACCTAGACGGAGTTTTCTGGTAAGAGAGAATCGTTAATAACTCTGTGTCTATCGATTCTAATAACCTTCACTTCCTTTTTGTGGAATTTTACGAGGTTTTCTACATTTATAGACATTATAAACTCATACTTTTATAGCATGTATGAGTAACTATACCTATCTACAATTATCCTTTTCTCAGATATAACTATATATTAATGTCTACTAATCTAAACTTTACTTCCATAAAAATCGAACTGAGTAAAGGAAAAGACGACGCTTCATTTTAAAAGTTTTTAACCATAAAACACACTTAAAAGGCATTGAAGAAGAGCTAGAACTTTGGGACAGAAATTTGAACAGGGACAAGAACAACCCTGAAGTAAAGAACTTTTTACAGAAACTACAAAAATATCTACTTGTTGTCCTCCCAAGTGAGAACCGCACCGGCGCGAGCACACTGCTAGGTCGACTTGCTGGCTGATATTCTACTGAATATATCCCGTTACGCGCGAGCTGTCTGACTATGCACAATGACGGCCACTCGGATTTTTTTTTGGGTAGAGGCCGGTGCACTAGTCTATGTATTGTTTTAATTTTCATTACGTCAACCGTAAGAATATTAAAGTTATGCATGAAAATAAATAATAATCCAGCAAGAATATCCAGACAAAATACAATTCCCAAAAAAATTTCTCATTAAGCGCAGAATGAAAGTACCACAACCAACCAAATTGCTTTATGAACCACGAAATTTTACGACGTTGGAGTAATTAACTGATAGGAGAGAGTAGATATAATCTTTTTCTCTTTACATATAACTGATTTTATCTCCTCCTTAGGATCCTCATATCACGATATTAAATTGACATTGTACTTCTCAGTATATACTTACAAACTTTACTCTAATTAATGGAATTAACATAAGCTTATAATTTTTTTAACTTGGACCGAGGTCCGGCTTTCTTGCGTTTATAACATAAAGGCTACCTAAGGAGAATAGATTAATAAACGCACGGAGCTGATAACTGAACGGTGGTCTTACTGCTTATCGCAAAGTTTATAAGCTAGATAGACATAGCACTTATCTTTAGCATATCTAAATATTAATCGAAAATTAATTAACATATGGGAATGTACCTATAATGATATATTATATTATTTTATAATTAATCACAATGTAATCCGCCATAACATCAAAGAATGTAACTAAAAATAACAAATAAAATCTTTCATTTACTAAAATAACCACTATTTTTAAAATTCATGTCTGGAGAACAATGACGGCGCATAGGAGTATTAAAAGAGAAATAAAGACAGTCCGAATTTCACATTTTATTATTATTTTTAAATTTATAAGTATAAGAGTATAATTTTTTAAAATAGTTCTTATTGTTTATAAAAAAATCTTTCTTTATCTTTTAAACCACATCCGTAGAAGGTTCATCTATTATATGGAGATGGAAGAGTTTAGTAAACTTTGGTTTTACTATAGTTAATAATGAAAAAGTAAAATTTAACACTATGAAAAGAGAAGATGAAGTTATTCAAATATATTTACAGTATTGTGATAGCTCGAATAACAATTTTTAAACTAAATTTTTGGATCTTTCTTTTAAGTGTTTCATAAGATAATCTGAGATTAGATATTATTTACGAGTAGAATATTATAACTAAAAAAGAACATCATTTGTTTTGTCTTCTACTTTAACGGTCCTAACCGCTATCACTTCAAAGGAGACCTGAATATCCTTTGCGGTTGCTGGCCAAATCAAGACAAGAAAGATAAGTGACTTTGCTGAAAATACTACTCGGGCCCCAAGCCGCCCAAGTGTTTCTGTGTAGCCATTGCAGAACACCACACCAGTACAAGTAGAAAAGCAACACTCCTCTAAATTTTATTTTTTATTTTTTGTCTCAGTTATTTTTATTTCTTTTATAGATACTATTTATACATTTATTAAACAAGAGGATTCTAATATATTTGTCAACTGCGAAGGATCAGAATGATTTTTGGATTTGAGAAACAAGGGTTACAAAGACAGGTTAAATAAACTGAGGGTGTTTTGATGAGTGTACACAGAAAACTTGTGTTGGATAATTATGATTAAGATTTTAAGTGAACAAGGTTTAAATTCGCCATTTACATTCTAAATTTGCATCGCTTCATATTAAAATGCACACCTTTATAAGAAATCATTGATTTATTTGAAATTTGATCTTTTGTTTAATGCATTTAGTTTAACGTTTATGATTTTAAGTCAGCGAGCTTTGGTTACAAGGAAATGTACTTTTTATAATAATGGTTTAGGTTAGATCAATTTTTGCAACTTGTAAGAGCCTTGAGCTCTAATAGGTATGTGAATTTTTTACCAGATCATTGCATTTAGGTTGATTTGTATAGCATTTTCGATTATATCAAGATTATAAAATGTTATTTATTATTACTTAATCGGGGGTGCGTTGGAATTTGCTTAACTTCTAGTAATATTAGGTTTTAGGTTAGTTAGGTTAATTAAATATTAGTTATCGTTAGCATGTACAAATGTTAATTTCTACGTAAGTTTTATTCGTGTCTTTCACTTAGTTCTGTTCTCTTGCTCTATAATTTGAACTTTTATTTGAGCAGTTGTCTTGGTTGTATATTTAGACAAATAATGGAAAATGTAAATTATATATATAATTATATAATAAGAAATCAAATTTTATTGTATTATAATAAAAATTAAATTTTAATTATATTATATAATTATTTCATATACATAATAAAAATTTATTGTAGACTATTATATAATAATATATTATATATATTTCACCTTTACTGCGTAATTCTTTCGTATGTCCAATGTCAGTACCTTTAAATAAAATCTATTAGAAACAGAATCTGTACTACAAGCAATTCTACGAAGATGGAAGATGATGAATTTATGTTTATCCTGTTAGAGAGATAAACAAAAGAGGACATGAATCATTAAAGAAAAGGGAAAGATGGATATGAAGTCCATATAGTTGCGAGATGCCAGTAGGAAGTATATAGACAAATTGAATGAGTGAAAATATTCATTGTTTAGAAATACATTTTAGAACTGCGGCGCCAATATTGGCCAGAATCTTTAACAACATCATTGACAACTGTATAATATCTATATACTATATATATAAATATTTGCTTGGTATATATGGTCATGGCGTATCATTTAGCTCCTATATTGATATATATAATTCAATATATATATATTATAAAATATTATATATATTTAGAAATAATCTTCATATATCTCTTATATTATATATAATAAATAAATATATTATATCTTATCTATATTATATAAATATATATATATTAGTATATATATATATATTAAAATTATACTATATTATATAATATATATATTATATATATTATATATAATATATTATTATATAATATTAATATTATATACTATTATATATTATATATTAATATATATTATATTAAATAATAAAACCTATAATTTATTCCTACTTCATTTCATTGTCTAATTATTTCAAATTACTTCAATTACAGGAATTGTTCCATTAATTGTAGATTTTTTTAACCATACATTTAAAAAATTTTAAACTTAGGTGTAAAATTTAACGGACTAGGAATTTTATTGAATTAGAGAAAAACGAAGGATTTATATATAAACCAAAGGCCGAAATATATCCAAACTTTCTATAGACTTGGGAAATTTTAACTTAATCCGGAAAAGCAATATACCACAGAGCTCTCACCACATGAAAACATCTTTAATAAAAAATAAACACAGCGTTTTCGGAAACCTCCTAAACTATTTCCAATCTTCAGGGAAAAAAAACTATATAAATATAAAAAAAACATACTAAACCAAATAATCAAAATCAAAAACAGTCTTAAACCTTTTTAATAAAGAAATGCTAATTAAAAATTATAAATTTATATATTTTGAAAAACTTCAAATCGAAATTTTTTATCGATCTAAGACAAACAACTTGACCTAAATTTAGAAATATAAGAAGTCGCCTCCAAAACTCCTTCAAATGTGGAATCTAAAATAGAACAATAAATATATAAAGTTTAAAATAACAATTATTAGTATTTAAGGGTAACTAAAAAACAAATGACAGGACCCACAGGTACATTAGTAACACATAGGCAACAACTTACGAGATGTAAACTGGTTATTTTATTCTTTGCGTATCATAACATTCAGTGAATGATCTTACAGGACACATATCAACTTTCATCTTTACTAGAACGTCAAGTATCTAAAACAATTGGCAGTTTAAAAAAAGTCACACCATAATCAACTATTTAAAGGAGGGGTTTTAGTGTTATAGATGAAAAAATGTTTCCCAAAAAAAATAAAATGCTTAATATTGGTTCGATTATGAATTTTAATTATAATTGTGCAGTATAGCTGATAGTAATTATCATAAATAAATGGTGTGGTATCTAAATGTTAGTGTGGGAATGATCCTGAATGATTTTGAGATTGAAATGGGACTGTGGGAATTCAAATATACCCAAGGTTTTTATAAATAATTATTAATTATATAATATAATATATATATATATTATCATATATATTATAATATATATTTATAATATATATTTATAATATATATATATTTAATAGTATATATATATATACTTATATTAATATATATAATTATATATATATATAATATTTATAATAATATATAATATTAATATACTAAATATAGATATTTTTGCAAATTATGCAAAACATAAATTTTTAGAGGTCAACATTATAAGTATGCAAATATAACATATTAATCCGACTCCGTCACTGCATTTATTTATCCTTCATTCCTCAATCATAAAAACCATAAATAATAAATATATTACTTAATATATATATATTATATATATAATTAAGATATATATATTATTATTATATTATACTATATATATATATATATATATATATATTAATATATATATATATTAATATATATTATATATAATTAATATATATATATATATATATATATATATATATATATATATAGTGGGAGGATACAATAGCGTAATGAGATTACCCGGGATACACCATCTTGGCATAACTGTAGGAGGTCTTTCTAAGAGTACATCTCGAGATAATTATTCTGGCATGGGCACAAATATAGTATAAATTCATATCCTCCCGGCAGATTATCTCTAATGGGTAAATGATTCGATGCGGAACCTCTTTTCCACTGTTTACTCCCTTTTGCCGCCGCTTCTCTAACATTTAATTCCTTAACCACATATCCTATTCTTACATTGGAGTAAGCTCGTCCTTTATTTATCACAGGCATGAATCTACAGGTCGTACTCATAGATAATCAACATAAGTTATTCAAATACACCATAAACTGTCACCATTAATCAGTTAAGACCACGGGTTATTACCCTTTTTAATACCAAAAGAAAATAAGACAATGAAATAAATAAATGGGCAAGCGCATACCTAGTTTTTTAAGTTTTTAGCCTAAGGCGATTAGTTTCGGAGCAGATTATTATGGGGTGGCTTTCCACCATTCAAAAATATAAATATTTTTAGGAGCGCCTGTAGGCTGCACCTTTTGTCCTAGACTTCTTCTGCATTTGCACATCCATTAAAAGGGCCACATTGCGCGACGGCAATTCCGGTGATAGAGTTGGTGCGAATCAGGTTTCCGATCCCGGATTGCCGGTCCGTTTTGCGTTTTTGAGAATGAATTCGGGGAGTTGGTTCTCCTGGGCTTTCTTCATTAAATTTCTTATGGGGCAGACCTTTCCTGCGGAGATTTTACAAATCTAATTTTCAATTTTGTTGAACATCCTCAACTCTTCTCCCCTCTCTAAACCTCATCTCTTATTATTAAAGAAGCAAACTATAGGTGTTTTTTTGAGCGTTCTGTCGTCTCCAAACAATCTAACTATGCTGGACTTCCTCTATCTACGTGAGCGGTCTTCCTACCAACTTTTCAGCACAAAGGCCGAGTTGTTGCGCGTGACAAATGTAATCAGTGTGCAATATAAGTCTGTTTTGTTCTTGTCTCCCAATAGTCTTTTGATTAGTGGAAGTTTTGTCCGAAATTCTAAACGCATAATTTTTGTGTCTTGGCTGGCAAAGCTAACCTTGTACAAATCTCATAATTAAAATCAAAGTCGATAAATATGGCACTGTTTTAAAATACGGGCTGCTGGTAAAATTTTATTCTGTTTTCTCGTTGTATATTGTACATCAAACTTGACCTTATGGCCCTTATATCCTCCTAATTACAAAACTAAGCTGACTATCCCTACAATTCTTTGCGACACTACATAGAACCCACCAAATTAGAACAACCAGACACTATTAGCCATACAAATATAATCATTACATATGCCTCAACTTCCTAAACACATTTCTTTTCCAGAACATCAATATTTACATATCATAATCATCTGGTCTGTATTTTCAACGTTCCACCTCCAACCGCACAATTGGTTTTCCCTCTAAACATTCTCAAAGATAATTCCAGTTAGTTGAACCATCTTGCTACTCCCCTTCACGCATTATATCAAGCCGCGTACTAGATGCAAACACCACGTACTTTCCTAATTCAGAATGATATCCTCGAGCAGCACTTAGGTGCAGCGCCTGGCCTATTGGCCTACGAAGTCTCTCTGATACGGTTCCTTTGAGAGACACTGATAAGCGCTTGCCTGCAAGCATGGGCACCTATCCAGTCTCCTACCTTATTCGACCTTTCCAATCTCTAGTTCCTTCTATTCTTGTTAAAAATCCTTTCATTCCTCTGGGTTCCTGGCCGGATAATCTCTTATCTCTATTTGCTTTTCCTGTTCTTTACATCTGGTCTTCAAAGTCTCCTTTCCAGCAGGCAAAGCGAAAGGGACATTAAACTAATTTCCCGGAACTCAGTACGAAAAGCGGGTTTGTGCACTTTCGGTGCTAGGGTCCTGTTCCGCTCTCGGATTGAGGCTAATGTGGTGAGAAGTGATATTATTTGCAAGAGGGTCAGTATAAGTACTACTAAGGCTTTTATTCCGGGAGTCTGAAGTTAAATTATTTAATTTATTTCCTACATTAATTAGGAATGACTCTACATAGCTTATACCGTTAGGAAAGTAGGGTCCTCGAGTGTAGCAAATAGCGACTAATCTACTCATAATTTCTCATAAATATCCCTCTTCACACCTGCAGAGGAATTCATATATGACTGATATACTTCATTGAGATCTCTAATCCGTTTATTACAAGTATATACAAAACTAGATAACCCTTTGGTTTTACAACTCTTCTTGTTTTCTCCTCTCTGTACCTATAATATATATAAATAGTATATATTCAGTACTAACCAAAAATCGATGTTGCAGTTAAAAATCCCCGTTATTCAAGAATAGTAGGTATAATCGACAACACAGGGAAACTGCTAGCTGCCTTAAGGAATTACTATAAACGTAAAACATTCTCCTAATTAAACCTATAATAATTAAGATATGAAAACACCACAGCTTAGCCACTATGAATATAACTTTCAAAAACAACGAACCAAAAAAATAAAACTAGGTAGTACATATAAATAAATACTACTACGACAAAATCCGCTTGTAGAGGATGCTCGATGTATGTAATTCAGTATGCCATAGATTACCTCAAAAAAAAAAAAATACGAACAAACTTTACTTTTTATAACAGTTAAACAAACAAAAAAAAAATTCTCAGCGCATACTTTGGGTAAGAGGAAAAGATCATCAGTGAATTCTTATACTTGTGATTTTCCATATCCACTGTCTCATCATCCTTTTTCCAACTCTATAAGCTTTTTATTATCATCACCTATCCTTTGCTAAAATCCAAAATCCACTATCATATATATTACTTTTCTAATACAAGAGTAAATCCCAGAAACAAACTAGGCCGTGAGAAAAGAAATGATTGTTTTTTATTATTGTTCCAAATAATCGTCATTTAAGAGGACTTAAGCTCGTAGAGTCCTATTAGACATTAATAAATATATCGAACACTCTCACCAAATGGCACCTGAACCACCTCTCACTCCTTCGATTTCTCAATACATATTTTTTGGCAAACTAATATTGTCAGTAATTTCTATTTCGCATTTCTTCTTATAATTGTTTCTATTACTTTTTGTCGTCGTTATTTCCACAGTTATTTATATAACCAAAGGTGTTATTTCTGCTTTTTTTCTTAGCTAATAAACACACTAAGAGACGTACGAGAACATAGGTTCTGAACGAAGTAATTTCTTCCTATTATGCCTAAAAAAATAGGTGTTAACATTTTTTTATTTTCTCCTATTTGGAATGTGTCTTTCTCTCAACTTTGGTGAATCCTTTGTGGTTTAACACCTTCTTGAGCTGGATTTAAAATGTGCTCTTACTAATAGTATACTATATCCGAAAAAGGGACCAATTCCTACAGCAAAACACACCTTATAACCGTTATAATATATGGGCCTTTTTATTACTGTATAATCATACTCAATACTATTATACCTATCTCCACTATCCTCTATACCAACTATTATGTTGCCTATAATTCCTCTAAACCGTATGAACTTCTGGTTTTCACTTATTATCTATAGTTTTTCGAGAATCTAATTCTAATAAACAGTAAACATTTTGAAAACTCTATGTATCAATTCTTCTAATTACTTATCTCTGGATTAGCCAGTAGTATATAGCCAGTATACGGCTTCGTAAAGAATGCGACTTCTTAATACTAGCGACTCTTCTATTTCAATAGTTGATTTTCTGAGTTTTCCATTTTACGGTCGCCTCTTATCCTTCACGTAATTATTTACTACCTTATGAATATCTATATTTACAACTTTTTATCATAAAATTAGATTAAACCTCTAGAATGATTTACTTATTATATTATCAATTACACATCCGACTTACCTTCATGTTAGCCGACTGAACTTTCACTCTTTTACATTATAACTTATTCACCTCATATTCTCAATTTTGAAATTAAGAGGGTCACTTATATATATTTCAATCTAATAATTATTAGAGACTTATCACGCTTAAGTGGGTATTCAATCCTTGGATCACTATAGGCAATCTATAATCTTTACTTCAAATTTCTTCTGGGTGTTCAATTTCAAGTAACAAGGCCTGTTTTCAATTTACTCAAACCTCAATCCTTACCATCTTTCACCACTTCCCTATCAAATAAATCTTTCACCGAGTTTTTAACTTCTTTGAAACATATATAACTATTCAAATTACCATATTCGATTATATAACTGTCCATTAATAAATCTATCATTGGTGTTTATTTTTTCTCATATATATAATATCTCATTAACTTCTTAATAATTGGAAATGATTACATTAACTATTTCTTTCTTAAAATACAATGACTTCTAATAAGGTTAGGGTATGTTCTGCCTGATAAAAAGTTAATAGCGTATAGCATTATCAGTATAATTCTTCTCACAGACATAACTTTATATATATATTATATATATATTACTATTTATATTATATATATTTATATATGCATGTACTATATAGTATATATATATTTATATTACAAGTTTATTCTTATATTTGATCCTATTTTTAATAGGGTTTTAATATATATATTTTTCGACGCCACCCTTAGTAATATGAGTATGCTTCTAACACTGACATATCTGGGATGAATCCATATCTAACAATTATTATATATATAATTATTATATTATATTAATTATTAACCACTATATATTATATATATATAATATACTAATAATATATTATCTTATTATAGAGCCATTATTAATTATACTATACCCTCTATTGTAAATTATGGTTGAGACCTCAAAGGTATAGCTTATTTCGTCTTGTCTAATTATTATACGATTGTTGCGTAGTATATGATCACCCTTAACACTATTTTATTTCATAACGCTATTTCAAAAAAGAGGACTATTGAGAGCTCTTAAACTAGAGATTCTCTTAAAATCAATAAATACAATACAATA